>CM033470.1:262346047-262630847 GCA_019447015.1 Hymenochirus boettgeri | reverse complement strand
TATCACAAATACGAGGGTTACCGAAATCAGCTCGTACATTCGAGGGTTGGCAAATCGGCACACATTCGAGGGTTACCAGAAATCGATCGCTACTTTTCGAGGGTTGATGGACTTACGATTTCGAGGGTTACCTGGATTCGTACATTATCGAGGGTTACCGAAATCGATCCCCACTTACCATACAATTTTTCGATGGTTACAGAAATCGATCCATGCTTTCGAGGGTTACCGAAACCGATAGCACTTCGCACGCAGACAATCGGGCTGTTTTCGAGCTTTCACGGGCTATTTTCGAAGGTTACCAAAATCGAACACTACTTTCGAGGGTTACCGATATCACAAATACGAGGGTTACCGAAATCAGCTCGTACATTCGAGGGTTGGCGAAATCGGCACAAACATTCGAGGGTTACCGAAATCGATCGCTACTTTTCGAGGGTTGATGGACTTACGATTTCGAGGGTTACCTGGATTCGTACAATTATCGAGGGTTACCGAAATCGATCCCCACTTACCATACAATTTTTCGATGGTTACAGAAATCGATCCATGCTTTCGAGGGTTACCGAAAACGATAGCTACTTTCGTGGGTTGCGGTCGCTGTACATCGGTGTGCGTTTTCGCGGATTACCGAAAGCGGCCGTTCTGTTTTCGGAGTTTACTTCCGGTTTTCGGCAGCTTGTTCCTGTTTGCCCCACTATATAAGAATCTGCATCACAGCCTCACTTTGAGCCAGGATGCCTAGTATGTAGTGGCAGAGATATATGGTGGCCTACCTGGCCAAAAAAAACTATGACGGGATGCCGGCTGGCACCCCACATATTAAGTTGCGCAAATTGCGCATCATGCGCAGTTTGCAGCGGAAGCTGCAAACTAAATTTAATATTTCCCAGACCATCTTCCAGCTGCAGAGAAGATGGTCTGACCTGAAGAGGCAGCGGTCAAGCTATGTGACTGACATAGCCAACAGAGCGGAAGGAAAGTATCACAGTTTAAGCCATTTTTTTCTGCTTTGATTGTTATATAAAATGTTTATATAAAATATTATCTCATTTATTTGTACTTTTTTGTACATCACATAAATAATTGTCAGATAAACTTTTTGTTATTTTAAAAGTTTATTGCATGCCAGCCATTAGCTATAAATGTTAGTTAGGGCTAGGCCACAGTAGCGCGTTTTTCGCTAAAATGGAAATCGCGCGGAACGATGCGCATGCGATTGTGCGTCCGTTCGCGTTTTGGTAACGCATGCGTTCACCATTTTTGGTGCGTTAACGCATGCATTTCCATAATGCAAAAAGGCGAAAACCCATGTGCAAAGCGCGAACGAGAATGCAAAACGCACAAGAATCGCGCACACAATGGCGTGCGATAACGCTCACGATTTGGTGCGCGATTCCTGTGCGTTGCAGTGTGGCCTCACCCTAAATGTTAATTATTGTTAATGAATAAACTGGTGGGGTGTTAAAAAGCCCAGCAAAGCTGTCGCCACCGTCATATTAATTGATTTTATTTTTTATATAATCTTACAGAAGAGGAAGATACAGAGACCGAAGGGTCCACACCACCCTCTCCTCCTCCTCCTCCTCCTCCTTCGCCTCTTCAGCCTCCGGCACCACCACAAGGCAAGTATCACAGTTTTAGCCATTTTTTTTCGACCTTGAGGCTGAGGCCACACTGCAACGCATTGAAGCATGCACGCAATTCCGGTGCATTGTCTCACATTTGAATATTAACGCAAGCAATTGTGCAAAAAAAAAATGGTGATTGCATGTGTTACCAAAATGGACAGGCATGTGCAATCGCACGTGCTTCGGAAATCACAAGAATTTGGTGGCATCATCACGGCTTACTATCCTGGTGGCCTCCTCAAAAGGCACAAGCACACGACAAGCATCCCTAAGCAGCCGCCACTGCCTGGGTAACAGGAAACCCAAGTCCCCAGAGCCTGATCTTGTACTGTAATGGTACAAATAGTCCATGATGGCTCGCCTTTGCTGGAGCAGCCTCAGCATCATCATGAGACTAGAGTTCCAGGGGGTGGGGGTGTCGCATATCAAGCGGTTCTGCGGCAGCTGGTGCTGCTGCTGGAACTCTGACAAACGAGCTGTGGCAGTGTATGACCGTCTGAAGTGGCTCGACACCCTCCTAGCATGCCTCAGTACATCCTGCAGGCCAGGGTACTTGCTAAGGAACCGCTGGACAACCAGGTTGAGAACATGGGCCAGGCAAGGAACGTGTGTGACTTTGCCCAAGCGAAGGGCAGAGATGATATTAGTTGCATTGTCACACACGACCTTGCTTACTGAGAGGTGGCGGGGGGTCAGCCACCTCTCAGCTTGCCTTGCAGTGCTGCCAGCAACTCTGGCCCAGTGTGGCTCCTATCACCAAGGCACAGAAGCTGCAAAACTGCATGGCACCTTCTCACCTGGCAGGAGGAATAGGCTCTAGGGGGGCACAGGGCTGTCCGAGAGGAGGACTCACCAGATGAGGAGGAGGTGGTGGAGACTGGCATATCACCAATACATGGTGGTACCACCATCTCCCCACTTGTGCCCCGTGCTGCGTCGCTGCCAGCTAGCAGCGTGACCCACTGGGCTGTAAAAGACAGATACCGCCCCTGGCTATACTTGCTGGACCACGAGTCCATAGTAAGGTGGCCCACGAGTCCATAGTAAGGTGGACACCTTAGCTATATTGCCCTGCAGATGTTCATGCAGGGCTGGTACTGCCTTCTTGGCAAAGTAATTACGGCCAGGGACTTGCCACTGTGGTGTGCCAATAGCCACAAACTCTCTGAAAGGTGCACTGTCTACCAGGCTGAATGGTAGCAGCTGCACCGCCAGAAGTTTTGCTAAGCCGGCAGTGAGACGCTGTGCTTGGGGGTGACTGGGGGATAGCTTCTGTCTTCGCTCCAATAACTGGGGAAGAGGGCCATGGAGGGAATGGCCTGTATGGAGAGGGCCATGGAGGGAGTCGCCCGTATGGAGAGGGCCATGGAGGGAGAAGCCCGTATGGAGAGGGCCATGGAGGGAATGGCCCATATGGAGAGGGCCATGGAGGGAATGGCCTGTATGGAGAGGGCCATGGAGGGAATGGCCTGTATGGAGAGGGCCATGGAGGGAGTCGCCCGTATGGAGAGGGCCATGGAGGGAGAAGCCCGTATGGAGAGGGCCATGGAGGGAATGGCCCATATGGAGAGGACCTTTACTTTAAAGGTTAGACTAGCTTTAGATAGTTTGTTAGGTTAGGCTAGGTTAGACTAGTTAGGTAAGTAAGGGTCCTATTAAAAGAGTTTACCTTGACGTGGTGACAGGTTCTTTTGGGCAAAATTCTTTATTCTTCTGGAATTATGGTGTGCATAAATGTCTATTAAAAGAAACTGTACAAATAAATAAATGTTGCCAAGTTCAAAATGACAAAATGGCTAGTCGCGCTTCCACCCACAAAGCCACGCCCACACACAAACCACGCCCACACACAAACCACGCCCACACACAAGCCACACCCACACACAAGCCACGCCCACACACAAGCCATGCCCACCTTGGGCTTAAATAGAGATTGGGAGGTTTCCCTCTTTATATGAATCTTTACATGAATTCTTAATAGCTTGTGTTACTAATAATAATTATTAATAAGAGCTCCTTTTATGTGTTCCTATTCTTTTATGCCTTTTTGCCTTTGTACCTTTGAAATTATATAGGGTTAAATCTGTGTTCCTATGCCTTTATGCATTTGCATGTTTGAAATTATATAGGGTTAAATCTATAGGGTTAAATCTTTATGTCTTTGTACTTTTGAAATTATATAGGGTTAAATCTGTGACTATCTCTATATTTAAATATATATCTCTCTATCTCTCTATCTCTATATTTAGATATATATTTGGACAGTACTATTCACATCTTAATCAGTTCCCTAATCTGAACTATATAATTTTTCTTCTATTGTACATTGTTATATAACATACTATGAGATACTATACACCTGTATATTTATACTTAGTATCTATGTGAGATTGCTGCTCTTTGTTGTGTTATTATTTTTTAGTTACAAGATTGGTTGTTTTTTATTGTATATATACTTTTTAATGTTTCAATTTTTTGATACATGTTTTTATGCATCTTCACATCCTGTGTAGCTTTTACTCCTGAAGATCGATGGTTTCTGTTTATTCCAGCATTGTATTAACCCTTTTTATTGTAATCTCTTTTGAGATCTGTGAGTATTCACTTTTACTGCTTAATTGTTAGCAGGGGTTATAGGTTTATTGTTGGTTATTTAAGATCACTATCGAGATATAGGAGTATCCCTCTGATGAAGTGACTATTTTTACGTCACGAAACGCGTCAGGGCACCATGATTGTCTCCCTCTGTGAAGCATGCAATGTTCGACAATAAAAGTTACGTTTTATTCGCAGTTGGTAGCAGTCCGTCATCTTTCTTCTATAGAAGCAACAGCAACGCCTCATAGTTCTGCATTCTCCTTTCCCTCTGAGATGCGGTGATGAACTCAGGCATTTTACCTTTGTAGCGGGGATCTACAAGGGTGGCCACCCAGTACTGCTCCTTCTCCTTGATGGCCTTAATCCGGGGGTCCTTGCGCAGGCATTGTAACATAAAGGAACACATCTGCCGCAAATTGCCTGCCTCAGAGGAACCCATGTCCTCTGTGTCACTGAGGACTGCAGTGTCGGATTCAACCTTTCCCCAACCACGGATGACATGTGGTACTTGGGAGGGTTGAAGTGTCCCCCTAGAAGAACGCCCATTTCCACTGGTTCCAAGTCAACAAAATCCTCCTCCTTCTCATCAAACGGCTGCTCTGTACCATGATCCCTGGGCCCAGAAAGAGCCACGGTATCGTCATCCTCTTCTTCACATAGCTGCTGCTCTGCGGCTAGTGGCTTGTCAAGGATGCCACTTAGCATGTGCTCGAGGAAGAACACCAGAGGGATGGTATCATGAGACTAGAGTTCCAGCGGGTGGGGGTGTCGCATAGTAAGTGTTTTTGCGGCAGATGGTGCTGCTGCTGGAACTCGAACAGACGAGCTGTCGCTGTGTATGACTGCCTAAAGTGGCTTGACGCCCTCCTAGCATGCCTCAGTACATCCTGCAGCCCAGGGTACTTGCTAATGAACCACTGGACAACCAGGTTGAGAACATGGGCCAGGCATGGAACTTGTGTGACTTTGCCCACACGAAGGGCAGAGATGATATTAATGGCATTGTCACATGCAACCTTGCCAATTGAGAGGTGGCGGAGGGGTCAGCCACCTCTCAGCTTGTCCATTCAGTGCTACCAGCAACTCTGGCCCAGTGTGGCTCCTATCACCATGGCACAGAAGCTGCAAAACTGCATGGCACAATCTCACCTGGCAGGAAGAATAAGCTCTAGGGGGGCAGAGAGCTGTCTGAGAGGAGGACTCACCAGATGAGGAGGGAGTGGTGGAGACTGGCATATCACCAATACGTGGTGGTACCACCATCTCCCCACTTGTGCCCTGTGCTTCGTCTCTGCCGCCTAGTAACCCACTGGGCTGTAAAAGACAGATATCGCCCCTGACCATACTTACTGGACCACCAGTCCATAGTAAGGTGCCCACTTGCCCACACTGTGGTCCAGCGAAGCAGCTATATTGCCCCACAGATGGTCTTTCCTCACAGTCGTGCATTGGCCAGGGACTTGCCAATAGCCACAAACTCCCTGAACACTGCACTGTCTACCAGGCTGAATGGTAGCAGCTGCACCGCCAGAAAATTTGCTAAGCTAGCAGTGAGACGTTGTGCTTGGGCGTGACTGGGGGATAGCTTCTGTCTCTGCTCCAATAACTGGGGAAGAGAGACCTGCCTTTTAGTGGACCAACCAGCAGCAGTGTCAAGGCGCCTCTTAACACCGCCTGCTGGGGCCAAAGGCTGTCTCTCCTCCCTAACTTCCACTGGTGAAGCACCTAATGAAGCTGGAGGGGGAGGAGTGGTGGCTCCTTGGGCATGAGGAAGGGAATGTGCAGGTGCCTGTACATTCTTTGTATGTTGCTCCCACCGAGCTCTGTGGTGCAGCACCATATGCTTCCTCATAGATGTCGTGGCCAAGTTAGAGGTGGTCTTCCCACGGCTAACACGTTGCAGGCACAGACTGCACACTGCAACCGTGCCATCACCTGGAGCCATGGTGAAGAGCATGACTAATAGTTGTCCTATGGACAGATTCCCCCACCTGAGCTGTAGATCTCTGCAGCTCGTCCAGAGTCACCATGGGCCTCTTGACTGCATTTCTGATCAGCGCTCTCCTTGTTCGGCCTGTGAGTTTAGGTGGACGGCCTTGTCTTAGTAGGTTTACAGTTGTGCCATACTCCTTCCATTTCTGAATGATCGCTTGAACAGTGCTCCGTGGGATGTTCAAGGCTATGGAAATCTTTTTGTAGCCTAAGCCTGCTTTAAATTTCTCAATAACTTTATCCCTGACCTGTCTGGTGTGTTCTTTGGACTTTATGGTGTTGTTGCTCCCAAGATTCTCTTAAGATAACCTCTGAGGCAGATCAGCTGTATTTGTACTGACATTAGATAACTCACAGGTGCACTCTATTTAGTCATTAGCACTCATCAGGCAATGTCTATGGGCAACTGACTGCACTCAGACCAAAGGGGGCTGAATAATTCCGCCCACCCCACTTTGCAGTTATTAATTTGTTAAAAATGTTTGGAATCATGTATGATTTTCATTCCACTTCTCACGTGTACACCACTTTGTATTGGTCTTTCACGTGGAACTCCGATAAAATTGATTCATGTTTGTGGCAGTAATGTGACAATGTGGAAAACTTCAAGGGGGCCGAATAGTTTTGCCAACCACTGTATACTGTATACACTAATACAGACAGAGAGAAATAAAACACACAAAGCCCTCTAAAAGGTCTAACAGAAAATTGTCCAAAGGACTTAAAAGGATGGGTTAGTCCTTAAAAGGAGTTTTGGGTCTTACAGTAGTCCTTAATAGGACTTTTAGGTGTATAAATATGTGAACACAGGGGGGGAAACAGCAAGTGTTAACCCACCACACTGAAATCCACACAATCAAAGCTCAAGTTTGCTCAAAAAGCAAAAAAAAATTTCTCAGAACTCCAACACTCTCAGGTCTCCTATTAAACTCTCCAATACACTGACAAAATGGTGTCTGAAACGTTGCCTTTTATACACAGGGGGTTGGCACTACTGTGGTTGGTGAATTTAGGTCATGTGGCAGAGTCATTTTTATAAATTCGATGATTATTGCCGTTTCGATTTTCATTTTCGATAATCATCTACTTTAGATTTTGATAATCATCTACTTTTGATTTCAATAATTATCGACTTTGTGAAATCCTGGAGTTCCGAAAGTTTCGTCTGGACTTCGAAACCATTAGATTCGATTTAAAAATGGGTTCTATTAGAACCCACATTACATCTCTAGTTGGATTCTTTTGCAGGGGAAGTCCATCTTCTCTTTACTTAGTAACAATACATTTTGAAATGATCTTTGAACACATAGAGCAATATCGCCCCCTTGTGTCTTTTCTCTTCTTAGAGATTTAAAGACCTTTCCGATACTACGGTTTATTGTAACTTTATAATCGCGCTTGTAATTGTACCAACATGAGCGTAATTTTATTAAATGTGATCCTTTACTAATGTTATTTATAATAATGATTTATATGCATTAATGATTTTTAATGCATTCAAACAAAAAATAATTTCTCTAAAATTAATTGTACAATCAACTGAATTTTTCTGACCTGACCATTCAAAATTCAATTATTTCTGCAGTCATATCGGTCGCTTTCAGTTGATCTAATGCAAAAAAAGGCAATCGATTTTAAAAATGATCGCTTTAAAGAATCAAATTTACTAGGTGATTGTAAAGAAAAATTGACTCATGTAGGGCTAGCTTTAGAGAGATGGGGAGTTAGAGAGAGAAATAATTAGAGAGTCAGAAAGTTAGAACGTTAAGCTAGCCATACATCAGTTATTGTTAAGCCCCCTATGCACGGTTGGATATTTTGAGAGATTCAGCAGAAAATGGGGACCTAAAGATGAGGTAGATTAACATTTTTTGCCTTGCCCAATCTTTGTTTTCTCGATAAACCGCATGATATTGTTAGGCTGTTAATCAGAAAAATGGAAAACCGCCATTGATATTTTGAGAGATTTGAGAGAGTCAGAAAGTTCGAGTCAGAGAGCTAGAGTGAGAGAGAGTGAAAGAGCTAGAGAGTCAGAGAATTAGAGATTCAACAAGCTAGAGAGTTAGTGAGTCAGAGAGCTAGAGAGTTATAGAGGCAGAGAGCTAGAAAGTCAGAGAGCTAGAGAGTCAGATAATTAGAAAGCAACAAGCTAGAGAGTCGGAGAGCTAGAGAGTCAGAGAGCTAGAGAGTTGGAGAGTCAGAGAGCTAGAGTGAGACAGTCAAAGAGCTAGAGAGTCAGAGAATTAGAGATTCAACAAGCTAGAGAGTTAGAGTCAGAGCTAGAGAGTAATAGAGGCAGAGAGCTAGAAAGTCAGAGCTAGAGAGTTGGAGAGTCAGAGAGCAAGAGAATCCGAGAGTTGGAGAGTCAGAGAGCTAAAGAGTCAGAGAATTAGAGAGTTAGACTCAGGGAGCTAGAGTCAGAGAGCTATATAGTCAGATAGCTAGAGAGTCACAGAGCTAGAGAGTTACAGAGTCAGAGAGCTAGAGAGTTACAGAGTCAGAGAGCTAGAGAGTAATAGAGGCAGAGAGTTAGAGTGAGAGAGTGAAAGAGCTAGAGAGTCAGAGAATTAGAGAGTCAGAGAGCTAGAGAGTTATAGAGGCAGAGAGCTAGAAAGTCAGAGAGCTAGAGAGTCAGAGAATTAGAGAGCAACAAGCAAGAGAGCTAGAGAGTCAGAGAGCTAGAGAGTCAGAGAGTTGGAGAGTCAGAGAGCTAAAGTGAGACAGTCAAAGAGCTAGAGAGTCAGAGAATTAGAGATTCAACATGCTAGAGAGTCAGAGAGCTAGAGAGTAATAGAGGCAGAGAGCTAGAGAGTCAGAGATCTAGAGAGTCAGAGAATTAGAGACCAACATGCGACATCATCGTCCACGATCACCTCCTCATCACTGGAGGCTGTGTCACCAAAATTAGCAGCTTCAGCTGGAACCTCACCCCATATATTAGTTCCCTGGCTGCTATCTCTGGACTGCTGCATGATAAGCTCCTATCCCCCTGTGCACTGAACACTTTCTTCCTCTGCCACAGGCGTCAGGGAGGACTGTGTGTCAGTGCAAAGCTCCTCCTCGACCACACTAGCGCCACACATGGTGTGGGAAAACATTTCCTCTTACTCCTCCTTTGGATCCCCGAAGGTTTGGACCATGTGGTCAATAAACTCCTGATAGACAGGATCAGGGTCCATGCCCACAGTAGGAGCAACAGGGGAGGGAGGGGCAGGCACATTATCAGTGGTGGCAGCTAGGCTGTCCTGTGCCTGTGAGGAGGGGGAAGGGGAAGGCTGGGTAATCCAGTCGACTACCTGCCTTCCTTGATCAGGATTGACCCCAGAACATATCGGGCAGTGTTGGCCTGCCCTGTGAAGGGCCAGTATCATTTATTCTATACTATGCTATATTCTGTACTTGCTGTGATTTCTTATTGTCCAACTTTTAATAGTGTTCAAATGTGTCTGTGTGCATATTTAGTGATGTCACTATGACATCAGCATGACATCATTATTTTGCACCATCATTTTCCACAGATTTGGATTTTGACCCTAAATCTGCAGTTGGTGTGGTTTCTTGCTCTATATCGTTTGTTTGTGTTCAAATATGTCTGGGTGCATTTTTAGTTATCTCACTATGATATCAGCATGATATCATATGAAACTTTGCACAGATTTGGATTTTGACCTTTAAAAGAATTGCACTTGGTGTGATTTCTTATTCTTTATATTTTAATAGTGTTCAAATATGTCTTGGTGCATTTTTTAGTAATGTCACTATGACAAAGATATGACATCATAATTTTGTACAGATTTTGATTTGACCCAAAAAAGAATTGCATACGGTGCAACTTCTTATTCTACATCTTTTAAAAGAAAATAAATTGTGGTCCAAAAAACATTTGGTGCAACACTTTTTTTAAATTTTTTTTATTTTTTTTATTCTGTTTCTTTTATTAGTGGTCCTATGTGTCTGGTTGTATTTTTTTTATGACATCATCATTTTGTACAGATTTGGATTTTGACCCAAATAAGCATTGCACTTGGTGCAACTTTCTTTTCTATATCTTTTAGTAGTGTTCAAATGTGTCTGTGTGATTAGTGATATCACTATGGCTTCAGCATGACATCATAATTTTGCACAGATTTGGATTTTGACCAACAGAAGCATTGCACTTTTTGCAAATTATTATTCTATATCCTTTTTTATAGCGTTCAAATATTTCTTGGTGCATTTTTTTGTGATGTCACAATGACTTCATAATTTTGCAGAGATTTAGATTTGACCCTTAAAAGCATTATACTTTCTTGTTCTATATTTTTTTTATTAGTGTTAAAAATCTGGGGGCATTTTTATTATGTCACTATGACAACGTCACTTCATAATTTTGTACAGATTTTGATTTTGACTCAAACAAGCATTGCGCTTAGTGCATCTTCTTATTCTTTATTCTATACTATACTATACAATATTCTATACATTGTACTTGGTGTGATTTCTTATTTTACATCTTTTAATAGTGTTCATATATGTCTGGGTGCATTTTTTAGTGATGTAACTATGACATAAGCATGACATCATCATTTACATCATCATTTTGTACAGAATTAAATTTCAACCCTAAAAAGCATTGTAATTGGTATGACTACTTATTCTAAAACTTTTAATAGTGCTCAAGTGTTTTTTGGTACATTTTTAGTGATGTCACTATGACATCAACACAACATCACAATTTTGTAAAGACCGGAATTTTGGCCCAAAAAAACATTGCACTTAGTGCGACATCTCTTTCTATATCTTTTAATAGTGTTAAAAGTGTGTGGGTGTATTTTATAGTGATGCCACTATGACATCAACACGACATCATAATTTTGTACTTATTTGGATTTTGACTTAAAATAGCATTGCACTTGGTGCAACTTTTTTTTCTATATCTTTTAATAGTGTCCAAATGTGTCCAGGTGCATATTTTAATGATGTCACTATGACAATTTTTAATTTTGACCCAAAAAAGCAATGCATTTGGTGTGACTTCTTATTTTATATCTTTAAATGGGGCTCAAATGTGTCTGGGTGCATTTTTAGTTATGTCACTATGACATAAGCATGCCATCATAATTTTGTACATCATTAAAATATGTCACTTGGTGCGACTTTTTAATCTAAAACTTTTAATAGTGTTCAAATATTTCTTGGTGCCTTTTTTTAGTGATGTCACTATGACATCTGCATGACATCATAATTTTGTGCAGAATTTAATTTAAGCTAAAAACAGCATTGTACTTGGTGTGAATTCTTATTCTATAAACTTTTATTATGTCAAATGTGTCTGGGTTGATTTTTTAATGATGTCACTATGACATAGCAATATCCAAACATATTTGGATTTTGACCCAAATAAGCAGTGCACTTGGTGTGACTTCTTCTTCTAAATCTTTTAAAAATGTTCAAATGTGCCTGTGTGTATTTTTTAAGTGATGTCACTATGACATCAGCATGACATCACAATTGTGTAAAGACCTGAATTTTGGCGCCCCCAAAAATATTTTCGTATATAAAGAAAGTGTTTATTATTTAAGGGCATGCTGGCCCACCCCCCAAAACTATAATCCCCCCCACACTGGCCCCATGTGTAGTTGTAGTTTTAATCCTTAACTACATCCAGCTCCATCGTTTCTTTTGCTATCCCCCTAGAGTCCAAAAAAACGCACACACTAGGAGTAAACTGCAAGTCCAATAGCCGCTGCCTCCTTCTCTCTTACGGAGAATGTTGCCATGCGCAGAAGAGCCCCCCCCCCTCCTCTCCCTACCGTCTCCCTCCGATTAGAATCCCTCCCCTAGTGTAAAATCAGTTTTATATAAATTCCCCCTGTCAGCCCAGCCCCAACCGCTATCTTTTATTATCCGCACGCACTGAACTCCGGCAAGCCGCGGTCCCGTGATGGCTGCGCTCAGTCCACATCACAGACGGGACGGTCCGGTCCGCCCCTCTGCTTGCATTTTTCGCAAGCGAGGGCCCTGGCAAGCACGGTGGAGGAAAGCGAGCGAGGTAGTAAGTTTGGGGCACTTATGATAATAAAAATAATAGCGGTTAGGGCTGGGGGGGACGGGGGGGAATATTATATAAACCATTTTTTTTATAAGGTGTGACAGCCCTTTAAAAGTGTAATGAGTGCATTTTATAGTGATTCCACTATGACAACAACATGACATTTCATAATTTGCAGAGATTAGATTTTAACTCATATATATAAAATATTTTTTTATTTTATATCTTTAATAGTGTTCAATGTGTCTGGCTTCATGTTAGTGATGTCATTATGAATCAGCATGGACATAATTTTATACAGATTTAAATTGTTACCAAAAAAGCATTGGCACTTGGGGCGACTTCTATCTTTACAACATTTCAAGGTTTAAATGTGTCGTGTGTATTTTTTAGTGTTGTCTCTATGACAACAGCATGACATCATCATTTTGCCGATTTGGATTTTGACCACCAGTCGCATGCACTTTTGCAACTTCTTATTTTATATCCTTTTAAAAATAGTGTTCAAAATGGTCTGGGTGCATTTTTTTGTGTGATTTCACTATGACATAATTATGCACAGATTTGGATTTGCCCTAAAAGCATTGCACTGGTGCAAATTCTAATTCTATTTTTGTATTAGTGTTCAAATGTATATGGGGCATTTTTAGTGATATCACTGTGACAACAACGGACATGATTTGTACAATTTGATTTTGACCCAAACAAGATTTGCGCTTAGGGCGTCTTCTTATTCTTATTCCATACTATCCAAATTCTATTAATTTTACTTGGTGTGATATCTAATTTTATATCTTTTAATAGTGTCTATATGCCTTTGTGCATTTTTGCGATGGTCACTATGACATCAGCATGAATACACAATTTTGTACAGACCTGAGTTTTGGGCCCAAAAAAATTGCACTTGGTGCGACTTCTTTTTCTATATCTTTATAGTGTTAAAAGTGCATTTTTTGTGAGTCTCTGATATCAGCATGACATCATTTTTCAAAAATTTGGTTTTTGACTCAAAAAGATATAAAAATGTGTCTGGCTTCCGTCTTCCAATCACTTAACCAGGATCCAGGACCAAAGGTAAGAATATTTCCTCATGCACGATCCCCATAGCTTCATTGACAATTGACAACCCTGCTTCCGTGTTAGTTTACTTAGTAGCGCAATATGCGCATGCCCACTATTGTGAAACTAAAACAGGAAGCAGCGACAGGCTTGTCAATGGAGGATCGGCCTGAGGTAAAATATACTTACCTTCGGTCCGGATCCTGGTGAAGGATTGAAGAACGGAGGTAAGGAATAGGGCCTTTACTCCGGTCTTCAATCAATGCATTATGACATCAGCATGACTTTATAATGTTTTAAAGATAATTGGATTTTGAACAAAAAAGCCATTGCAACTTCTTTTTCTACATATTTTAATAGTGTTTAATGTGTCTTGGTGGATATTTTTATTGATATCATTATATCAGCAGACATCATAATTTTGTACAGATTAGGATTGCCCTAATGCAACTGCCTACTCTGATATCTTTTAATAGAGTTCAAATGTGTCTGGGTATATTTTTTTAGTGATGTCACTATGACATATAATTTTGCACATATTTGCAATTGCTCGCACTTGGGGGTGACTTCTTATTCTACAACTTTTAATAGTGTTCCAACGTTTGTTCTGGTGATTTTTTGTGTGATTACTATGACATCACAATTTTGTTACAGAACTGGACTTTTGGTCCAAAACAAATGTGCACTTTGTGCGACTTCGACATGATATCATAATTTTATAAAGATTTGAGTTTTTGACCCAAAACGCATGCATAGGGTGATTTTTTTTATCCAATTTCTTTCAAATAGTGTTCAAATATGTTTGGGTGCACTTTTAGCGATGACTATGAAATCTGTCAACAAACCTCCTGTTCCAAGACGCGCAGGCCACGCTATCCGTTACGGAACCACCACTCCAAGCAACCGACAGGCGGACGGAACAGATCAGACCCGGTGGGTTTGGTGAACAAACGATATACTACCACTTAATATTACTAATATCAATATACTCTCTGCCACCACATCCCGATTAAACAGCGGAATGAACCTGTTACCTATTATTGGATATACTCCGCACCCTACTTTATACAACCTGTAAGAAAATGGTGGGTCACCCCTAATATTCTATACACAGTTATACAGTATCTCATATTACCTACCAATACTTCTGTATAGTAGCGTACTTCGAGACAGCAGGTTTTGTTTTGGGAGATACTCAGAATAGGACAATAGCCTATAAATGATTTATATCATTTATTAAAAGTTGTTAAAAATAGTGCATAAAAAAATGAAGAAAAATAAAAATAAATCACTGGAAACCAAAAGGCGGTAACACAAGGGAGGGTTGAAATGATAAAAGAAGGAATACTTAAGGATAAATGGCATCTGAATAGTCCATGAGAAGAGTCCAAAACTTGATATCCAGTTATTGGGAAAATAAAGTCCAAATGATAGTCTGCTGTAAGCCAATATGGTCTGTCCAGTTGGCTAGAGTTATGTAAAGATGTTCTTGTAGATGTATGACAGACTTCTTGTGATGAAGACCCAGTTCCATTTTTATCCTTTCTTCAGAAATGGGATGGTCTGGTCCCTAAGAGGGCGGACTTGGTTCTGCCCTGAAGGTTGGTTCCTAGTTTGGAGGGAATTGTAAATATCAAATTATCCCCCAGTCCAATCCGTGAACCATTCATGTCAAATCAAAATAATGTCATGATGGTCCATAACTAATTTTTCCAAAGAAACAGACCAAATATGACATATCTGGGGTATCCTAGGCCTAAGAAGGTAATTACCCAAGTTTGGCTCGGGCTATGATATTATATCAGTTATCTATAAATGTAGATTAATTACTGGATAAACTGGGGTATTTATGAAAACCTGAAATAATTCTACATCACTGAATATTAAGGAATATGAATTAACTTTTGATCTGCAGTGGTTTCGCTGTTGGTCTCTACTAGGAGATTCCCTGCTGGTTCTGGTGTCTCTTTGTCTGGGAATTGTTGTACGATTCACACCTTGCCTTTTAAGTCAGACCCCTGCTATGTCAGCTAATTTAACACCAATGGCCATGCTATTGGGGGAAAGGAAGCAGGGCTTACAGTTAACATGAATTAACTCTGCGATTAACTGGGAACAGGGAACAATGGGTAGCTGCCCATACTGCTTCATTCATTGTCAATATGGTGAAATAAACGAAAATTGGGGGTGAATTTCAGATATTGTCTATGGCGCGTTTTTAAATTGAATACCTGTTCGTCACAACATCATGACGCTATACTTTGCGCATATTTGAATTTTGATCCAAAAAAGCAAAGCACTTGGTGCAACTTATTTTCTAAAACTATTAATAGTGTTCATATTTTTCTTGGGGATGTTTTTTTGTAATGTCACTCGACAGTAGGACACATTTTTTGAAACAGATTCTTTTTTTTGACCACAAAAGCATTGCGCATGGTTCAACTTTTTTTCCTACTTCATTTAACATTCGAATTAATGTGCCTACTGGTGCATGTTTTAGTGAGATCACAATGAACACAGCATGACATAATTTTACAGCTGGCTTTGATCCAAGAATCATTGCACTGGGTGCATTTTTTGCCAACTTCGTTTTCCTACATGTTTAGATAATGTTTAATGCATTTTGTTTTGTGATGTTACTATGATAACAGCATGACATCACAATTTTGTACAGATTGATGGATTTTGACCCACAGAAGCATTGCAGTAGGTGCAACTTCTTATTATATCTTTAAATAGTGTTCAAATGTGCATGGTAGTATTTTAGTGAAGTCACTATGACATCAGCATGACATGAAATTTTGCACGTATTGAATTTTGCTAAAAAAAAAAAAACATTCAGGGAGATTTAAATAAAGTTCTTACCATTGAAAATGGTGCTGAGTTTGCCCAACCAACTAGATGTTATCTTTCAACATGTAAAATAAGATTTGATTGTTGGAGCAAAATTAGCACCATTTTTAACAATAAGAACTTTATTGAATAGTGGAAAATTTTTTTTGATGGTTTTTTTTGATTTTTTTGATGTTACTATCACATTAGCATGACATCACAGTTTTTTAAAGAACTGAATTTTGGTCCAAAAAACATTGCACTTGGTGTGACTTCTTATTCTTACTTTTTTAATAATGTTCAAATATGTCTGGTGCCCTTTTCCCTTTTTGTGCCTCATGATTATGACACTATAATTTTGCACACATTTGAATTTTGATTGAAAAACACCACTGCACTTGGGGTAATTCTTTAAAACTTTTAAATTGTTCAACTTTTTCTTGTTATTTTGTGATTCAATGACATCCGACATAACATAACAATTTGTACAGAACGGAATTTAGGCCAAAAAACAGTGCTCTTGGCACTTCTATATCTTTTAATAGTGTGCAAATGTGTCTGGGTGCATATTTTTACTGAGTCACTATAATATCAGAATGACATCATAATTTGCACAGATTTGGAACTTGATCTTAAAAAGTATTGCACTTGGTGTGATTTCTATCTATATCTTTAATTGTTTAAAAAGTGTTCAAATATGGTGGATGTGCACGTTTTTAGTGATGCCCCTTGACATCAGCATGGACACTTTAATTTGCACATATTTGAATTTTGATAAAAAAAACATTGCACTTCTGCAACTTTTTCTATGTCTTTTACTAGTGCTCAAATGTATTATGGGTATATTTTTTGTTATGTCAGAAGGACATCCGATGAAATCATTGTTTTGATCAGATTTGTATTTTGACCCCCAAAAAAGCATTGCACTTATTCTAATCTTTTAATAGTGTTTAAAATAGTGGGGTGCATATTTTAGTTATGTCACTATAACATCAGCATGACATGATAATTTTGGTACAAAAAATTTGGGCCTTTGAGCCAAAAAAAGGATCTCACTTGGTGCAACTTCTTACATTTGTAGAATCTTCTACATTTAAATAGAATTAATTAACAAAATTAAGTATTTAATGTGCCTTGGTTCATTTTTTTAGTGATGTCACTATGCATAAGCATGACATGATCGTTTTTTACAGATTTCGGATTTTGACCCCAAAAAAGCATTGCAGTCGGTGTGATTTCTTTTTCTTTTGCACACATTTGAATCTGATCCAAAAAACATTGCACTTGGTGCGACTTTCTTATTATAAAACTTTTAATAATGTTAAATTTTTCTTGGTGCATTTTTTAGTGATGTCACTAGACATCAGCATGACATCAAAATATTGTACTGAACTGAATTTTGGACCAAAAAACATTGCATTCTGGCAACTTCTTTTTCTAAATCTATTAATAGTGTTAAAAGTGTCTGGGTGGATTTTTTTTGGATGTCACAATGACCAGCATGACACCATTCTTTGTACAGATTTGGATTTTGATTTAAAAAAACACTATCAAAAATATATAAAATGTAATTTGAATCTTTTTGATAGTGTTCAAATGTTGGGCGCATTTGATGTCATATGACATATGCATGACAACTTTTATAGTGTTCAATGTGTGTTGGTGCTTTTTTAGTGATGTCACTATGATATCCGCTGACTCATAATTTGACTCTAAAAAGCTTGTAATCAGTGATTTCTTATTCTACATCTTTAATAGGTTTAAATATGTCTGGGTGCATATTTAGTTATATCACTATAACATTAGCATGTCATCATCATTTTGTACGCATTGCACTTGGTTTGTTGCACTTGGTGTTACTTTTTTATTACATATCTTTTTAAGAGGTTTAAAGGGAGATGAAACCCCCCAAAAATCTAAATCTGAAATCCAAAAAATGTTTTGAGTTAGAAGAGTTGCCTCAACAATCTTCAGAAGATTCCACTCAGTACCATTATTTTTCTCTATAAGCCTATTGTGTGGTTCTGTTTGTTCCCCAAATCTAAATTTTTCCCTTGCTCTTCATACAATTTTCTGACAGTGGTGATTTCACTCCCTATGTTTCCACTCCACTAAGGTATGTAAAAATATTAAATCATAAATATTCAATACAAAGTGTCTGGTGTAAACATTTCCTAGTAGTAGCAGTGTCTGGGTGGGTAAAAATACATTTCCTAGTAGCAGTGTCTTTTTGGGTGGTAAAATACATTTCCTAGTAGCAGTGTTGTGGGTGGTAAAATACATTTCTAGTAGCAGTGTTGTAGTATCAATGTCTCTAGCTTTCCCTTGTCCAGACGACAGCAATAGTAGTTGAAAGTGTACTTATTAAGGGAAGGTTGGAGGGGGAGGAAGAGTGTTTTTTTTGTTATCTCTGTATGTATAAGAAAACAACATGGTGAAGAGCTGTAGGGGGAGGATAGGGAAAGTGAACCTGATCTAGCAAGCTCTGTACAATGTTTCGTGGTAGTGTACCAGGGTTGCCTGATCAGGTGAAACATTTAGGGACACCTATTAAAATTATTTGAAGAATGGCTGAGTTACGACTCGTAAACTCATTACGATACAGCACACGACACTTGAGTTGTGAATGGCCATTTAGCACAATAATCGCAACATGTGATGCCATTCGGTTCAGCATAGTAATGCACCATATCATTCGTGTGTGTGAGGCCTAAGAATTATTTTTTTTATCCCACCCCAGCAGTTCTGCCCATGATATTTGTAAAAGGGATAATTTAAAGGGGACAGGGGCATAAACTACCCAGGGGCAGCAGGGACAGCAACAAACAGGTGGGCCCGGGATCCAAGGGGACCCCATCTTCTTATTTTCCTATGACAGATATAGTCTCCTCCCAGGAAAAACCCAGTGGATGAAGCCGGATGAATAGTTTTCAGGGGGGCCCAGTTATTTCTAGTACTCCACTGAAAGGGGGCATCATGGAGGGTATGTTTATGACTCATACCCTCCCAAAATTCTACTCTGAATAAGTATTCTTCCACTTCCTACCATCCAACATTCACCGACACTGAGAGAAACGCATTGCACAGAGTTGTGCTGAGATCAGGGTTCTATAAGTTTTACCAGTTTAAAGGGATACTGTGCGAGGGGGATAGTAATATAGTTACATTGTATTGAAGGTTGAATAAACGAAATGCATCCATGCAGGAATGCATACATGTTCTAGTAAAATGTTGCAAAGGGCAGGGCTGCCTGTGGGAAGTTTTGCATTAAACAAAAATCACTCTTCCAAAACATTCCACTTTAAAAGCATATTGTACAGAGATGTGCTAAAGCTAAGGTTCACTTCAGTATGCGCATGCACTGCAGCCTCAGGCTGTTTGGTTTATAATATAGAGTACTTATAAAGTGATCAGTACAATTCTACTGGGGCTGACGAAATTTCACTGAAGACCCAAACCCTTATGAAATTGACTTGACTGCAGTGCAGTGCTAAGTGCCATTGCTTTAAAGGGCAGCGTCATCCCCCAAACTAAAATTTAACCCACTGCTGGCCCCTCTTTAAGTTTAAAAAAATCCTAACCTGCATCTCTGCTTTTATGGTACCAGTAGTGCTTGTCAAAGTCAGGAAACTGAAGAGTAGTAGGTGACTTCTGTCCAAAAGGGCCTAAACGTTTTAATGGGTTATTCAATAAAAGTTCTTATCGTTAAAATAGTGCTAATTTTGCCCCAACAATCAGATGTTAGCTTTCAAATGTTAAATAATTTCTGATGGCTTGGGGCACCATTTAAATGATAAGAACTTTATTGAATCTCCCTGTAAATCTTTTTTAACATTCTGACACAACGGTTGGGGTTGGGCAGTTGTGCCCTACATTATATTAAAAGTTTTTTATATGGTTTGTACATGCCCTACATGCTGGATGGGTACGACTCAAATCATGCAGCTAGCCACACTTCTAAAAGTACATTCCAGAAATAAACATTAAAGTTCTAATTTAAATAAAAAATAAAAGCACCAATGGGACGCATCGCTCCTGATTTGGAGTTTTAAGTCACGCTAACCGATGTATATCGGTTAGCGGGACTTTAACTCCTTCCTTGCGGCGGCGGCTCGTGGCTAACGCGAAAGTTAACAGCGCTGCTGCCGCAAGCGATGTTATATGCCGAAATCGGCATTTTATTGCTAATAGCTGGCGTTCAAAATGCCGGATAGAAAATCGCCAGGGGTTGCGAGTGTTTCGAGCGCCACTATCGGCATTTTATAACAATCGCGGGTGTTTTGCACCGGGCCGATAGCGGCGCTCGGTGCATCCCCCTGATAGTCTCTTGCAGAAAGGCTCACAAATATAAAGGTTAGCAGGTGTGCTTCATAAATATATATGAAAAGGGTTAACACCTCCCACCCACCCCACTCGTTTGAGCAGTAAATCAGCTAATCCACTTTACTGCTTTTCTGATACGTAATTGGCTAGGAGTGGGATGGCCGGTTCGCGGATCCGAACCCGGATCCGCCACGGATTTATCACGCGTTACGACGGCGGATTTTTCTGGATTCGCGCTAACATATAGAGCTCCGCTTCCGAACTTCCGAACCGCGGTTTCTCGATTTTCGAAAAATTTCGAATTACGAGATTTATTCGTATTTTCGAGAAGAAATTTTCGAAAATACACTAACACGCGTAATTTCGAGAATATTTTCATTTTAATGGTCCGCTCGCGGATTTTCGAATTTTCAAATTTTTTCGAAATTCCGGATCCACAGAGACCGGATTTGCAATTTCGGACATCTCTAGCTATGAGACACTCTTAGGTTAACTGTTGCATGCGTAAAGCAAGGTGGTACATAGAAGAAGGTGTGCAAAAGGTAGTTTTGTGTCCAGGGGACCACCGGAAAAACCCGGAGGGACTGACATCATTCAGATTGCAGTTATCTGAAATGTTCTTCAAATGATTTCATACACGACAGGCTGAGAGACAAATCATAAGTGGACATTATATCGAGTCTGTGGAGCTGCCTTTGAATTTTTGTGTTTCGTTCTCCATTTAGACTAATAATAGAAGGCATACACACTACCAATTACAATCCCAGATACTTTGATTGAAGCAACGAAAATGGGCTCATAAAACTGGCCCATGTTCATTATTGATAGGGATATTTTAATTGCAAGGAATAATTGCAGGCTATTAGTATATCAGTATATGTATGGCCTCTTAGGAGGGCAACTAAATTGGGGGACCCATCATTCCACAACTAGAAGTACAATAAACAGTAAAACACTCAATAGCTAAATACATGCCTCAACTATGCGACCGCACGGGGCCAAGACCAGGAGGGCCAAACCCTTCCTATGAAACAACACAGGAAGGCGGGGAGACACATTCTGCTCTATTTTTTTCCCCACCAACACCGTTTGTTGTATGATCTTAAAATATACTTCTTTTTTGGTGGGGATGTGTTGGAAAGTAGGTTAGGTCATTTCTCATCCTACAAATTAACACAGTATACACACTTCTTGCAACCCATATTCCCAATTTGCCATACTGCTGTCATGGGTCATTTTATAACTCGCTGATATTAGAATTTAACTGTAAAATTATTATTTGGTTAGAATGATGCACCATGTTTTTTATCTACATAATATTTTTATTATTTATTCTCGCCTACGTAACTTTTCAAAGGCAATTTACACCTAGAACAGTTTTAGACTACCACATACATAATCATTTATCCCATCCCTAGAGGTATCCTATTCTATTGCAATTAGGTAACAGCCACAGGCTTTGCCATGGGCATTCCATAGGGCAAAAAACGAGTTGCTGTATTGATTGCAGAGACAACCACTCAGTTCTCCATGTTCGCACAGATGTTTCAAAGTTATGAGCCACTAATATACTCATTTATAGGTTTACTTACAAACATTATTAAATTCTAGCCTTGGTGCAGTATCCCAGATGAGAGTTGGGGATTCGGTGATTACTCTAACATTCTACCCATGTACCTATGATTGTATGGCCTTATATGTACAGGCGGTTCCCCAGGCTCAAAACATCTGACATAATACAAACTCCTACCTATAAACGGGCAAAGCAAGGGCCAGGGTAAACACTGTACAGAGGGTGTCCTGCAGAAGTATATAGCAAGGCTCCACCACAACTGTTTAATGGGCCCCAACCCTCATTACCCATCTTGCGCTGTACCTGAGCAGCTGGTAAAAAAAAAAAGCTGATATACGAAGCCATCTGGCACAAATCCAATTCATAACAATGATGCGTCTATGTTGTGTAGTTACGTAGTCTATGTACCTGCTCCAACTACACACCCAAATTTCCACTTAAGTGACAAACCTACTAAACCTGGTTAGAAAGGGGAGAGGCCGAACCGGGATGCTGATTATGACGCATGGACATGCTGTATACTGGACTTGTTGTATCCCCGGATCTTGCCCGTTGACTACCTGTATCCCAGGGATGCCGTATACCCAGGACTGTGTTATATTGGGGACTGTCTGTATACCCAGGGACTGCTTGTAATACCCGTTGGACTACCGTATACCCAGGACTGGCCGTGTATACCCAGGGACTGATTGATTACCGTGTGACTCCTGGTTACCCAGGGGACTGTTTGGTATACCTGGGGATGTCTGTATACCAAGGGCTTGCTTGTTATACCTGGGGACTGTTGATATACCCAGGGACTGCTTGTTACCCGGATGAACTACCTGTATACCAGGGACTCACCTGTATACCCCAGGGACTGCTTGTTACCCAGGAGACTGCCTGTATACCAGGGATGCTTTAGATCTTATACCCAGGGTATAGCCGGACTGGCCTATACCAGGGACTACGATCTGGACTGTTTTATACCAGGGAACTGCTGCATACCACACGCCTGATCGGACTGCTGGTATCCTGGGGGACTGTCCTGTATTAACCAGGGAACTGCTTGTATACAAGGGACTGCTCTTTACCCAGGGGACTGCCTGTATAACCCGGGGGACTAGCTTGTATACCCAGGGACTGCCTGTCATACCACCCAGGGACGGCTTGTATACCCAGAGAGCCTGTTCCCGACTGTGTATACCCAGGGACTGAACTTGGTATACCCGGTGACTGCCTGTATACCCCGGGAACGGCTTGTATACCCAGAGACTGCTGATACCCATGGACTGCTTGTATACCCAGGACTGTGTCTACCCAGGGAGTGCCATGGTGGAAAAATTATTCATCCGCTTTTTTTGAAAGCATCATTTGGTACTAATGTTGAGTATGAGAGATTCTAGTGTGGGCTGGTAAATGTATTTTCCACCCTCCAAAGCAAGATTTGATATCAGACCTATTGATAGACAGATCTGAGTAATGTGCAAATTATGCACAGCTTTTTGGAAGTGGACATGAAAATCGGGACAGTGTTTCTGGGGATGGACAGTTATGCAAACACTAGATTGCTGTGTGAAGACAAGGCCTCCCCCCATGGAGATATTACTGATTAGTGGAATATGTGACAGATGTGTATGACTTAAAATACTAAAAACCCACAACCGCACAAAAAAAAAACCCACCAGGGTTAACTAATCTGGGGTGCAACAACATGGCAACGAGGTGGGATTGGGTGACTGTTAGGAGAATATGCAGGAACGAAATCACTCAATTGAGACATAAATCGGGAGAGTCAATAAAAATGGTGCTTAATTTTGCCCCCCACCACTCACCATGTTAGCCTTTAAAATGTTAAAGAAATATCTGATTGGTTTGGGCAAATTTTTGCACCATTTTTAACAATAAAGAACTTTTATTGAATCTCCTAAAAAGAACCTAATATAACAGTGATCTTGCCGTGACTTGGGGGAGTCCCAGTACAAGATCAGAGTTAAAATGTATCTTGAAAACCAGCGCAAAGAATTAGAGTTCATGAGGAATTAACGTGTATTACTCGAGTATAAACCGAGGTTTCAGGCTTTAAAAAAAGCCTGAAATATTACCTGCGGTTTATACTGGTCAAGTCTTCTCTACCTTGCGGTGCCAAGCGATCCGAATTTGCGGATCACGTCACTACCCGGCGCCTCTCCTTTGCAGCGCCCGTCGTAGTGCCATCATCTGAAGTGCAGAGGTAGTGGAGCGAGGAATTTTGCGAGCGGACGCAAGACAAATGGTGGTAGGAGAATAGCACAGGGGACCCAGGGCAGGGGCACACCAATTCTTAGAAATAGATAAAACCTCTTATGTGCATACGGATGCACAAATAAAGGAGGAGGATTTACCCAAAAAATCATTTGCTGGGAGTTGTAGTTCCAAACATCTTAAGTGGCAACTATAGAGGGGTACACCCTCGGTTTATTACACGAGTCAGTCTATTTTTTTCCCCTTTTTAGGTAAAAAAGGTACCTCGGTTTTATACTGGGACGGTGTATACTCAAGTATAAACCGGTTTGGTAAACTTGATATAAACTAACTGCGCCTGTCAGTATATCTAAGGTACCATGAGGAGCAAAATATGCAGGGCAAAAACTCGCAAGAATTTTCTGAATGACAATAAATGTTTTTTGAAAAAATTCAAGCAGTTCTTACTGATTTGCATCCAAGGACAGGTGGTTGGCCTAGGTGGGACTAGGAAGCTTACACAAAGAGAAGGCTCAGGTGGAGGATTAAAGGGGCCATACCATAGCATTGAAAAAAAGCAATTCAGATCTACTAATTACTGAACACAAACTTGAAAGCATCACTGTCTATTTCTAACAGAAATGTCAGCGGAAACAGCAACAGATAGGTATGTCCCCCAAGTTTAAGGACCCCCACTTCAAGAAATGACAATTCGCAAGGAATTTAAAATAAATGGCCAAAAGGAAAGAGGACAAAAAGACAAACTGGTGTCATACACCAACTATGCACCAAAGGGCATTCAGGCTGCAAAAGGCTACACCGAGCAGGAAAATCATTGTGGTTTTAAAGCAATCAGCCCTGGCCTAAGGGATATGTTAGAAAGTAAAAATGATTAACACTACCAATGGCTTAAATTATTTTAAAGGGAAATTATTATAAAAAGGGAAAGCACCTCTGACTTGTATCAAAGGCTAATAAATATTTCCAAGACATAAAGAATCCCCCACAGAATTCCTCTTCAGAGCATAGAACTACAAGAACAGACTCCTGTTCACCGAGGAGGGGGAAAAACCCCCCAACAAACGTTGTGTGAGTTTTGGTCTTTGTCAGCACTGAATTAAATAGTATGCTGTAAAGCATTTTTGAGGTTTGTTTCCTTTTTCAGTATTTGTGATTATTTAGTGGACCCCACAGTACAGAGAGATTTTAGTTATTTAGAGGATGACCCCAATGAAGCTTCAACGCATGAATTAGAAAGACGAACATAGTGTAAACCAAAGGGTTATTCCAGTAAAATGACAAAGATCGTGAAGCAAGTCCCCGACACTCAGACGGTACCAAAAGGAATAACAAAAGAGAAGCCAGAAAGTAACAGCTACAAAACCGATACCAAAACCCCAATCAAAATTATCAAAGTGCAGGTATATTAGAGGGTCCAGCATTAGAGGGATATGTGAGGAAAGTAGAGGGCAGAGATGCAGAAATGGAAAGGTTGTTGGTAAATCTTTCTAAGCCAAAACCCTATTACAACTGTAAGCACCTGTGACTCATCTTGAAGGCGAAGCAAAGCAAAATGTCAAGTCTGTTCAGCAATAAGGCCAAGAAAAGGTCAGCCACTGTAAAAATGTGGTCATAACAGGGCATTAGCACAAGGCGCCGAATGTATCCACTTCACCAAGCAAAAGGGAGAGGGTTGCTGTTGAGGGGACAGTAACCTCCAGAAAGGAACCCAGTCCCGGCCCAAAGACTGACGCTTAGCCTCAAAAAACATCAGTGAGCCTAAAAGACTAGTGTGAAAATCCTATAAGTACATTATAAACTGTGTGAAGTATTCAGGCAACGGAACTACAAACAAAACAAGATAAATACAAGCATAAAACCAAGCGTCCATATTTGTGCAACTTCAACACAAGTAAACGAAAGCTTTAAATTTGATTGGAAAACTATGTTGATTCACTGCACTTGGATGGTATTCCTAGTAGAGCATTAGGGCTACTGATGCCCAGGCAAGTATCATAATGAAGCATGAGCCAGCAGTACCTCCCCAGTGCACCTGGAGAAGAGCATTGGAAAGAGTTATTCGGAGTGAGACATTTAATGGAAAGCAGAAAATAAGATGGAATCCGTTCATTGGTTGGATCGAAGTGACCTTCAGTTTGGAATACACAGAGAAATGGCCCATAAGTTTGAACTGTTCAGTGCCTTTTATATCTCAAATTGGGACATGGAATGTGGCTGATAGAAACCAATCAGTTGGGTAAAATTTAATGAGGAGGTTTGCACACACACAGAGTAACCCTCCTCCCATTTTGGTAAATCATTTGCAACAGCTCTTGTTTTAGAAAAAAAAGCCAAAGAGACTGTTATAAAACTAGCCAAGATAATCATTGCAGAGACATTACTGTAAAAACAGAATGGATTAGGGTATGTCAAACAGTTATTCCTTGCAAGCGGTTCTGATTGTGGTTCAATGTGGGCGGGACCCAATTCAAAAAAACGAGAGAATTATTTTTGTGGCAGGGAAAAATACCAGAACTACGGATGGAAAATTACTAGCTGAAACCATTGGCTGTTCCTCAGCGGCAAACTTTACCTAAGGTGACATGCCGATCTAAAAACAAAGCTATATACCCAAGCAATCTAAACCCTGCAACAATCAATATTTGCGCACAGATATCCAAGAAATACAAGACTGGAGTCACCGGAGAGAAGGATTTCCCTCTTACTGAACGTGGGATCCAGTCCGCTCTAAACCAAACTTGATGCGAAGAACAGAGGATTAGAGATGACGAAAACGTTCGAAAAAAGTCGGTCCGTTTTCGGAAACTTTGAAACTATATGGAGGTCGCAAGTTCAAAAATGGCCCATTAAAGCTCAATGGGAGTCAAATGTTTGAAAAAAGTTCTTAATGAAATACAATTAAATATATAAATGGTAATTAGAAATAGATCACGTCCATGCCGCGTGTTGGGAGCGTTGCTTACCCACCTGTGAGGTCCAGTGCTTCGATCGCTCCTGGAATACACATGTCTCCCGATGGATGAAGATTTGTACAGATACGGGAGTACTTACCCAGACAAAGGGCGGCAACCAGACTCAGAGGGTATGCAGAGGCTTAAAAATTCTAAGCTTTATTTCGATTAGTATAAAACACAGAACATACAAAAGGTCCCAAACAAATGCCCCATGAGGTAAACACACAAGACTCCGCCCAATGCGTTTCGTGGAACTCCGTCCACTTCCTCAGGGCTAAGGAGTGTGTGTAATACAATGGATATATACAATCGGAACTTTAACCCCTTCATCGTCAAATTAGATCGTCGTAGACACCAAGTACTAGCTTAGGAGGTGACTAGACAACTGTAAGAATAGATATCTCAAGGAGGACCGTATTACATTACATATATGTTTACAACTTCAAGACCTTTTGAATTTGGTCTATCCGAAGGGGTATTGATAATACGAATGACGAGTTTCTATTTTAATAAAAAAACCTGTTACCCCTATTCCATATACTTCCCGAAGGTCACATAAACTTGGAGGAAGTGAGGGGAGACCTCTAGTGTCGGGCCATTAGGTTCCCTAAAAGAACAACTTCACAATATGTAGATGCATATTTTACCCATGGTGGTCAATTTCCACTTACCTCCAGGATAAGTACACATGCTATCAATGCTTGTCCAATAGGGAATGGGAACCCAAACTTCGTGGGTGTGTGGGTGTTTGGTTTGGGTTACCATGGATGTCTCATCCTATACTCCTCTATCCCACGATATGGTTCTACAGTCCGTAGACTATTGGCTGGAAAGTAATAAAAGATAACATAGTCTCAGAAAACAGTTATCATGAAAGCCCTTAATTTTTGTTGCGGCCAATTCTTTCTGTTTATAAGATACTATTTACAGCAGCAAGGGGAATCCATGGGGGGAAGGCAATTCTCGCCCTCCTATGGAAATGTATTTAATGGGGTTTTGGGGAACTCACTTATAAAGTTTTTTACCCAATCAAATCCTATAGGAGTAACATAAGATCCATCTATAGGTAATGATGATCGGAACTGATTGGAGGATTTGTGGTGACCCTACCTCTTTACTGAAGTATTGTAACAGTAAGGTTGGGGAATCACCTTTACTCCAATAGAACTGACGCAACATGGAATTCTTGGGAGATAGAGTTCGTATTGTAATGGAAAAGTAACAACAGATTGATACCGCAAACATATCACTAGGAAGTACCTTGCTATGAGAAGATAGTTGCCATTCTGCCCAGATATCCTGGTTCTACCATTCAGGCAGTTTTTACATTAAGGCGCATCTGTTCCAACTGGGATTAGGTTCCAAGATAAAATCCCCATGGAACTGTTGGGACCGACTCCTAGGGGAAAAAAAAAAAGGGGAAGGGATACCCACAGCAAACATTCAAGGAGGCATTATGAACGAGCAGTGGGCTGTGACAGAAGTCCCTACTTATGAGGAACATAAAAATAACATATTCTATCCATGGGGAGGAGTAGAAAGAGGAGTAAAATGGAATTCAATATGATTCCAGCCCGAGCTTTGTCAATGACCTTTTAATAAGGATAGTAGTAAAATCCGGGGACATATAAATAAAAATGGTCCATTCTAGGAATGGATCCCTTACTGAAGGTTATTACCATCCAGTCATAGGAATTGTGACAATAAGGGTCGAACCATAGGTCACTAGTGTCCCAGTCTATTAGGGATGACATATTGAGGAAAAACCACCCCTACTTGGCTTTCTTAATTATAAAGGATGGTATAAATGTGATAAACACGATGTAATAGGTGTAAATATATTACACACACAGTATACCTTTACAGGACAGCAGGGGTCTGAGAAATTCACGGATTAAGATACCTTAAATTGTAGATCATCCACAGTATATATCCTTGAGACCTTGCGTTGTGGCAAACAAGTATGTGGCAAAACGATAAGGCCAGCCTGACAAAATAATAGCTGAACACGTGAATTGCAGCCCTTAAGGAGGACGCTCGATACAGAAAATCTGCCCATGTTATGGAATGTTCATGATGGCAATCTAAGGATATCTTTCAGATTATAGATCCTACACCTCGAACATTAGGAAGGGTGGAAAGATAAGCAGTCCGGCTCAAACAAGAGCGTTCTGGATTATTCAGTAGGCACAATTGTTCCCACGGTCTTTAATAGGGATTTCGAACTGAGTTGCTTTGCAACTAAAAATAATCTTTTATTCATATATAGTATTTCTATTTGGCTCACCAATATATATATTTATGCATGTTAACTAATATAACATTATTGTGACAATATAGATGGATTTAAGTATTTTGTAAATTCCTGTGTATTCACACATTAGACATTGATATGGTTTCTCTGTACTATGTGGTTGCTATAATCATTAACTAGAACGTCTTATACCTTATATGTTTCAATAGGAGGTTTTATATTATGTGTTTGAATATGGTTGCTTATGTTTAGTGTATCACTGTATATAAGTGCATGATGTTCTAAGGGTTGTTTTGTTTTAACTAAATTTACAGCTGGAAGGGGTTAAACTTCGATGTATATATAGCATTGTAGTTAACACACCCTCCTTAGACCCTCTGAGGACGGGAAGGAGTCCAACGAAACGCGTTGGGCGGAGGCGTCTTGTGTGTGTACCTCATGGTTGCATTTGTGTGGACCTTGCAGTTCTGTGTTTAACTAATCGAAATAAATCTTAGAATTTTAGTCCATGCATACCCTCTGAGTTCTGGTTGCTGGTCCTTTGTTTGGGAGGGTGGTACCGCCCCGGATTGTACCAAATCAAGACTTAATTAATGTACAGGCTTGGTTGGGACCTGGGAAATGGTCTGGGGAAATGTTCAAAAATATCCAGGACTTTCGATCGAAAAATCAATTTTACTTCACCCGCGAATTTTCGAGCTTGTTCGGCCTACGTACCATGTACAATTTTACTCACGGATTTGATGCTCGTGTCTAGGCTATAAATGGACACTGTACGTGTAGATCGATGTTCGCCTTCGAGCCTAGATCCATGGACATTTTACTAGGCGGATTCATGTTGCATATAGGTTGTAATGGACACTTTACTCGCGGGATTCGATTTTTGTTTCGCGTTCACGCTAGATCCCATGGAATTTTATCGCGGAGGATGGATAGATGTTCGCGTTCACGGCCTAGATACCATGGGCTTTACATAGCAGATTCGATGCTCGAGTTTAGATTTTAATGGACCTTTTACGCGCGGATTCGATTTTTTTGACAGATAGGTATAACAGGCATTGTTACTCGACATTTGTATGGACGAACATTCGATCATTTATCGAAAAAGTCCAAAAATATTGAAAATCCGGGTCTGGCGCTAGTCGAGACGAAGTCCGAATTTGTTCGAATAGTTCGGATCGAACTCGGGTGCACGTTCGAGTCTGTCCATCTCTACAGAGGATGTCACGCATTCTCTAAAGATGATCTAGATTGGATGGCATTCCCTAACTTCAAACTAAAAATAAAAGTAAAGATCAACTCCTGTTACTAAGACTTCTTAAATTACATTACCAAAGCCACTTTACCAGGAGGAAGTGAAAGTATACCTACAAAGATTTGCTAACTAGGGTGGAATAGAAACCAGATCCCAATTCGTCACCTCGAGTATGTGTCCATAAAAAAAAGGATGGAACCATAAGACTATGCTTGTGAAATCAGAAAAAGCAAGGAGGGAAGACGCCAAACAAATTGGATGAGTTCACACTATAAAGCAGAAGTCTATACCCTGGAAATAAGAGAGACAAAACAGAGCCAGGGAATGTGACAACCTTGTTACGAGACTGGCCAAAGTGACACCCTTCTGATGGATTGGTTGGTTTTCCCCACAAAGGATACATCACCAATAGGGGCAGAAGAATTCGAAACTCAGGCTGTTAATTGATTGGGAAAATACTTTGCAGAATTAAAACTTCACACATACACCGTACCATCCAGAACGGCAAATGGACAGTTGAACGCGTCAACCGCTACAGTATGTCAATGTTGCCAAAAAAACTTTGTCCAAAAACAGGAAAATGGGAAGAATTCCCTGTCAAAAGTTGTACAGGCTTTAAACTTGTACTGTGGAGCGAAGCGAACAGGCTATCACTTTCCTTCCTATTGCATGGACGTTCTCCTAGATTACCATTGACATAATGTTTGACACCCCAGTATCTGACACGTACAGAAAACATCATACAAGTGGACCCGGGAAAACTCGATCTTACGGGAAAACACAATTTACATTGGAACAAAATGGAAATATAAGGAACAGGCCCAGTGTATGATGTAAAACCTGAGTACAGGGGATGTGGAGGTCAGGATTCTACACCCGAATTCTATTACATGTGAGTATCTCCCCAGATCAAACAACTGGGACACTGTGAACTGCATGACTAAAAACACAAAAAGGAGAATAGCAAAGCCAAAACCAACCCATGAGACTGAAAAATCGATAGTTCAGATGAGGAGGGCATGTCAATTGGCATGACATGTGTCCACACAAATAACAATGACTCCCTTACAGCACAGAAACTCGGAACCAAGTCCTGAAGCTGAATATTTGAACCAGGCAAATCCAGAACAAAACTGGAGACTTCCAGAAAAACTATGCTGAAAACAAACATTCTCCTCAATTAGAGAATATGCCAGAATTACTACAGAATCAGAGTTAGTAGATAGGTCTTCAGAAGAGGAGACCCCTGAAACCACAGCCAAATAAGAACTGTTCAACAAAAATGAAAAACCAACTAATACTTTTCCTATGATACAATGGGACAGGAATATTTGGACCAAGAGACTTTACAATTAAAGCAAGTTGATATAGATGCAAGTCAATTCAGCTACCCAGAATGGTACCTTCAACTGAATTCTTTACAGAAGACGAAGTCTTAACATTTAGGGGGTAATCTGATTAGGTTATATCTGATGCCAGGTTGGTGTTATAAGATGTTGGAAATTCATATGAAGAAGGTAATCCTTATTAGTACATTAATGTCCTACTGCTAGTAGAGCCATAATATATATATATGGAAAAAGTCTTACGAAAAGACCAATAAACAGTAGCTTTCTAGGATGTTCAGTGAGATAACTATTATTTTCTGGTAGTGTGGTTCTGCAAAAGGTAACCAGGTATCATGCTGTGACTCTAGATTTCATAGCTAGCACTGAATCTAGGAGCAACCCTTGTGACCAACTTAAGAGTCTTGAGACACAAGGGACAAAAAGTTGCTATTCTGTATAAAAGAGCATACCCACCCAAGTGTCCTGTTTAGTGCAAGTCCTAAAGTTTTCCCAAGTAGCCTAAGGGAAAGCTTTTTAAAATATGTCGAGGACAACATTATTCTAGTGGGGGCAATGTGTGCTTGAATGTATGTTCCCCCCCCAAGCAGATTCCTATCAGACCTCATGTTGATAGACATATGTGCGTAAATATGCAATTATGCAACGCTTCTCTGAGTAGGACCATGTAAATCAGGGAAGGTTTCTGGTTGACAAGCTTATTGCAAACACCAGATTGCTGGTGTGAAGAAATGGCTACCCACATGGTGGATAGTTCTGATATTGAATATGCAGGTGTTCTTAAATTAAAATACTCACAGGGATTCATAAAAAGTTCTTACGTTTAATGGTGACTTTTGCCCCAACCAATCAGATGTAGCTTTTCAAATGTTAAATAAGATCTGATTGGTTGGGGCAAAATTAGCACCATTTTAATACGATAAGAACTTGTATTGAATCTCCCTGTCAAATCCCACAACCGCACCAGTGTTAACTCATTGTTGTGCAACACTAGCATAACCACAATGAGTGCAGCGGGGGGAACACGTGGTGGTCCTGTGGGGAAAGAATCCAAATGCTACACCAAAAGGTACCCTTGCCCAATTAAATCCAATGGTGAATTTAAATCTTGTTTTATTACTTGGTAATCTCGTGTACATACACATGACAAAGTTTAGGAAGGGCGAAGAAAAATGTAAATGGCAAAAAGTTGTGCTGTGATGTAGCCTGTGGGGTTCCTCAAGGTCAGTGCTGTCTGGCATGTTCTAGTGCTAAAAGTCTTGCACCTTTTCATTCATTTACTTGAGACAATAGATAGGAAAGGAGAAGGCTTTTAGGATTATTTTCTTTGTGAAAAGTAACGGGTTCTGTTTCTGCATTGATTCCACTGTTGTAGGACCATAGGAGACACATTACTTGCTTTTTTAGATCTGAATTGTATCGTAGCTATAAATCGGCCAGAATTGCAATATTCCCTGATTAATTTCACCTTAATAGCTGAAAACTAACCACACGTTACCGTACGTATTGCGTCAGACGGGACAAGGAAGGAAATCAAGGAATTCATTAGGGCCGAAAGGTGGGCCATTAACTTTTATGACCAATAGTGTCATTGTAAGGACATGTTCAAATATAGTAACTCTTCTTGCAAATAAGTCATGGAATACACAAAAAGCAAGCAGTGACAGTTTTGTAAAAAGTAATTACTTTTGCAGGATTAACCATATACTGCAATTTACCCAAGTTACCCGGAAATATTTCCTACAAGCTAAAATGCCCAAGTGTACAATTTCGCAGATCTGGTTATCTGTGTAATCCTGGGGAAAGACACTCCATCCTAAAGGTGGCATCTAACACATGCAATTTCCATCGCAAATTGCCGACAGATCTCATTGGTATCGTCGGCACATTGTAAAGGGAACGACACCTGGAACCGGACCGACCCCCATACCGGTAAAGTAAAGTAAAGGGCAGCAAAGCAGCAAAAGTCATCTGCCACTCCGGATTGGTTGGGAATACCCCCACACACGAGCCATAATAGGTAAAATTCAACGAACGGGATTCTATTATCGTTCGTATGTCTGGCCACCTTAAGTGGGGAATGATTTTCTAAAAATGAAAAAACAGTGCACCGGTCTCTTTACCTGATTACATGTATTAATTATTTAGGCTTCTAATTATGTAAAACAAACAAGACTCTGGAAGTCATCTTGGCAATAGAGGAGACTGCACTGTTTTTACCGACCTTTCTGTTCAATAGCTATTAGCAGAGACCAAAGACGGCAGAGAGGCAAATGGTCAGCTTGTTTAGAGGGGCAGGACTCAGAATGCAGTGAGCTTTAATGAATACAGGCGAGGGACACAGGGACAAAAGTATGTAGTACTGTAAATCTAGCTGGAAACATGAATCATTACTGTAAGGCAAATAACTAACCTAACTGTTCTAAATGTTTCAACATGTAATTCTCCTTTGACTGAGGACACACTACAACGAACCAAATCATGCGATTTTCTTTGCAGTTGCGCGAATGTTTTGCGTGTGCAGTGGTTTTCACTATTTTAAAGAGAAAATGCAATGTTGTGATTGAGAGAGAGGGAAGAAGACAAAATGCTTGAACGCAAAACGAGAACGGACACACAATTATATGGCATTAGGGAAAATCGCAGGAATGAGAAAAACGTTGCAAAAAACGCGGCTAGTGTGGCCTCTTAACCTCAAAAACTTTTGGAAAATGTGTGTTTAAAGGGATACCCATAGAACTATAGAACCAAATGTGAGAACCAATGAAAAACGGAGGGAAAATGTGATCATTTTCACACCATGTAATATACTGACACAAGAAGGTTTTCTCTCAATTGTGCTAATCGTACAATATTCTCCACATTTAGTTTGTGCGCTCCTGTCCCCTCAATGTTATTTTTTTAGTCAATGAGTGTGTAGCCAAAGGACAGGACATAAAATACAATGTGTAGCTTCTTTAATAAGACCTTAGGCTAGGTTTGAGACGCCTTAGGAAATGTCTTTGTAATCGCCATTCTACTAGAAAGTAGTAAGGGAAAGTATACCAATAACATTCTGAGCAAAGAACAAGAAAGCCCAGATGTTAAAAAATACAAATGATCTTTGCAAGCATTGCCGGCATCTAGAGTTCATTAGTTAGAATGGGAAGTGGGGTTTAGTGGATGTCAGGACTCTGAGGTTTGAAAGCCAATGAGAACACAAAATTGTACGGTGCTAGACCAGCATGGGGTTAATTGAATTAGGTATGAGGTTTTACTAATGTCCTGTATAGTAGGAGGGAGAGACATCACCATATTCAAGATGTCACACTTACCCAAATACATTGTGTGTATTTGACCTGTAACACTCTAAAATAGCAAGCAACAGATTATTACCCAGGCACAGCAGGGTTCTTGAGTCCTAAGTAGGGCTTAATTGTGTTTAAGGGGTAACCGTCGATACACTTCCAAAGATCCAGAAATTCCAGTGAGTATTTAGGAGACATGGAACGACCTGTTTTCACGACAGTGGGTCTTTCTCAGGCCATGGGATTACAAAAACATGCGGTGTTCCTAAAAGAAATCTGGTAGGCACTGCTATTTCGGCTATTGTGTGGAATTTCTGGATCTTACACTAAAAATACATTGTGCAGTTGGCATCTTACTTTCTGTGTTAACTTTTAACTTGGTGGGAACATGATGCTGCCCGATCATCAGAAAGAATTGTAGACAATGTAATATCATTAGAGTTTAGCTTCCTTGCTTGTGGTGTAGCTTGGGTTTAACACGGACGTTAATCGCACCAGCCCGTGTAAGCGGATCGTTAAATACAGAGGGTACAATATCATATAACAATGGGGGAGAAAACGTCTCTGTAGCATAATGCAGGTAGGATCAGGCATACCTAAGTATTGGTCTGATCAGATTCAGTACCCGTATAACCATTCTGAAACCATCTTATTAATACTTAACCATTAAGTGGATATGAGTGATGGGTGGGAAGGCAGCTAACATTCCCCCTGTCAGCCCAGCCCCAACCGCTATATTTTTATTATCCGCCGCACTGAACTCCCGGCAGCCGCGTCCGTGATTGGCTGCCGCTCAGCCAATCACAGACGTGACTGCCGGTCCCGCCCCTCTGCTTGCATTTTCTCGCAAGCAGAGGGCCTGGCAGCACGGTGGAGGAAAGAGGGAAGGTAAGTAATGTTTGGGGCACTTTCTGATAATAAAAATATAGCGGTTGGGGCTGGGGGGGACAGGGGGAATATTATATAAACATTTTTTTAGAAAGGTGGACATGCCCTTTAAAAGTGTATGAGTGCATTTTATAGTGATTCCACTATGACACCAACATGACATCATAATTTTGCAGAGATTAGATTTTAACTCATAGATATAAAATATTTTTTTATTTTATATCTTTTAATAGTGTTCAAATGTGTCTGGCTTCATTTTTTAGTGATGTCATTATGACATCAGCATGACATAATTTTATACAGATTTAAATTGTAGAGATGGCCGGTTCGCGGACCCGAACCTGGATCCGCCGCGGATTTATCACGTCCGCGAACGGCGGATTATTCCGGATTTTCCGCCTTCCGAACTTCCGAACCGCGGATTTTTTTTTTTTTACGAAAATTTTCGAAAATACGAGTATCTCCGTAATTACGAGAATCCGCGATCTTCCGGGGCCCGGAAAACCCGAAGATCCTCGTAATTACGAGGATTTCTCGTTAATTACGAGAATTTTCGGAAAAAAAACGAGACATTCTTGTAAATTCGAATTTTGGGGGCTTATTTTCAAGACGGAGCAAGCCACATGACCCAAATTAGCCAATGGCAGCTAACATGATTAGTGCCAGCCCCCTGGGTATAAAAGGCTGCTTCACAGGCGACCTTTTGTCAGTGTGTTGGAGGATGTGTTTAGTGGAGACCTGACAGGTAGGAGTTGGAGAGAGAGATTTGCGCTTTTTGAGCTTTTTGAGCTTTCTGTGTGTGGATTTCAGTGTGGTGTTAGCACTTGTTGTTACCCACCCGTATTCACACATCGGAGACCCAACAGTCCTTTTAAGGACTAACTTTGTGAACCCAAAAGTTCCTTGTAAGGACTAACCCCCTGTAAGTCCTTTGGACAAATTTTGTGTTAGACCTTTTAGAGGTCTAGGTGTCCTGTTTTTTGTTTTTGCTTTTCTGTATCTGTGTGTCAGTGTCTGTGGTTTTGTGTAGCGACGGTGCTGCCTTTAGCAGCAATCAGCAGCTTTGCGTCTTATCTGCTGTTTGCTGTCAGTTGTGTCTGTGTCCTATTTGTGCTTTTAGTGTAAAAAAAAAAAAAAAGTCTTTGTGTTTATTTGTTTGCTTCTGTGTTGTTTTGTTGCTTTGTCTTTGTGTGTTGTGGTGTGTTGGTGTTATATATATTATATATATATATATATTAATTTTTTGGGGGATAATTGGGAGAGGGAAATGCCTGGCAGGCAAGAGGGAGGACCAGGAGCAGGGGTGCTTCTGCAAGGGAGGAGGAGGGAGAGGCGAGAGGACGAGCCTACTGAAGGCTCTGGCCAGGAGCTACGGCCTTCGCAGGGCAGCCGGGTTACCGTGCCCGAATTTTTAGGGGTAGCCGGGCTAGGGATATCCTTCTGATCAAGAGAGGAGGATTGCGGGGTAGGGTTGGGTATAGAGTGGATACCCAGCCTTCCTCATCCACCTCTCACAGGCACAGAGCAGCCGAGCTGCTACTGTAGATAGTGCCTGCTCTCTTCCTCACCTGAGGCTCCTACTGTGGCATGGAACCTGATCCGCTCTATCAGGAGTTCGTTGCCCACATGGCCCGTACACTTCGGGGATCCGGAGGAGGTCTCAGGATATGTTTTCGCAACTATGTGTGGGCTAGTGTGCTTGAGGAGGAGTGTGCACTGATGCACAATCTTTCCTGTCGCCCGAGCGGCGGAGGAAAGTGCTCAGTGCACAGGGGGACCAGGAGGCTCGACGATTGTCACGAAGTAGTCTGTGGCAGACAGTGGAACTAAGCAGGGGGTGAGGTGTCCAGATGCTGCTTGTGGTAGTGATTGCACTCCAGTATTGAGGAGGTGGAAGTGGACGATGAGGTCACCGATCGACCATGGGTGCCCCTGTGAGAGCGGAGGAGGATAGTGTCTCTGAGGGATGTCCCTCAGAGGCATGAGCACGATCCTGAACCCAGAGGCAGGACTGGTGGGGCAGGGGACGGGGGCAGAGGCAGTGCACTGTGGTGCACGTGGAGGTACGGCGGCACCAATAGATTCTGGTGCCAGTGCCCCACAGCAGCAGGTGACCTCTGCTCCGAGTCGTGTCGGTGGCTCAGCAGGGTGTGGGAGTTCTTCTTCATGGCTCCCGGTGACAACACAGTTGCAGTGTGCAAGTTGTGCCTGCAACGTGGTTAGCCGTGGGAAGACAACAGATCACATTTGGCACCTCCTCTATGAGGAGGCATATGATTCTGCCACCACTTTGCCGGTGGGAGCAGCGGACAGGGAACGTGCAGGCCCACACCGTTCCCTACCTCGTGCCCAGGTAGCCACCGTTCCTCCTCCTCCCCCCCGGCCCCATCAGCTGCTTCCTCGGTGGAAGTTAGGGAGGAGAGGCAGCCTTGGCCCCAGCACGTGTGGTGTTAAGAGGCCTCTTGACACTGCTGGCTGGAGAGTCAGCTAAAAGGCAGGTCTCTCTTCCCCATGTTGGAGCGGAGGCAGAAACTGTCCCCCAGTCACCCCCAAGCCCAGCGTCTCACTGCCGGCTTAGCCAAACTCCTGGCAGTGCAGCTGCTACCTTTCAGCCTGGTAGACAGTGCAGCGCTTCAGGGAGTTTGTGGCCATTGGCACACCACAGTGGCGGTCCTGGCCGTAGGTACTTTGCCCAGAAGGCAGTAACCAGACCTGCACGACCATCTGCAGGGCAATATATCTGCTTCGAGGGACCACAGTGTGGGCAAGTGTGTCCACCATTACTATGGACGCGGGTCCAGCAAGCACGGCGAGGGCGCAGTATGTGTCATTTACCGCCCAAGGGGTCAACCTGCTAGCCGGCAGAGAGAGCAGCACGGCACGGAGCGCAAGTGGGGAGATGGTGGTAACACCACGCATGGTGATAAGCCAGTCTCCACCCCCCCCTCCTCATCGGTGAGGCCCTCTTCCCGGACAGCTCCGTGCCCCCCAGAGCCTATGCTTCGTGCCAGGCGAGACGCGGGTGCCATGCAGTGTTGCAGCTTGTGTGCCTCGGTGATAGGAGCCACACCGGGGCCGAGTTGCTGGCAGCACTGCAAGGGCAGGTTGAGAGGTGGCTGACCCCACACCACCTCTCAATAGCAAGGTCGTGTGTGACAATGCCACCAATATCTGTCTGCCCTCCTTGCTGGGCAGAGTCACACATGTTCCTTGCCTGGCAAACGTTCTCAACCTGGTCGTCACGGTTCCTCACCAAGTACCTGGTCTCAGGAGGTTGAGGATGCTAGGAGGGGTAGTCACTCAGGCGGTATAACGGCACAAGCTCGTGGCGAGTTTCAGCAGCAGAATGGTCATGCCGCAGAACCGCCTGATTTGTGACACCCCACCCGCTGCGAATCTGGATGACTTAGTCTTATGTGCAGCTGAGGGCTGCTCCGCAGCAGGCGAACGCATCATCAAAGACTATTGGATGTAGCAGTACGAGGCAAAGATCAGGCTCTGGGGGACCTGGGTTTGCTGTACCCAGGCAGTGGTGCTGATAGAGATGTGCCGTGTGCTCGCGCCATTGAGGAGGCACCAGGATGGTAAGCCGCAATGATGCCACCATTGCGGATACCATCCCACGGTGTTCCTCCTTGAGCACACTCTGTCGCCGGCCTACTCGACCAGGGCAACTCGCTGGAAGAGCAGCAGGCACTGGAAGAGGAGGACGCCGACACCGTGATGCTTTCCGAGACGCCCGAACATCACGGTGCAGAGCAGCCGTCCGATTGATGAGGAGGGGGATTTAGGTGACCTGGACCAAGGGGAAATGGGGGCATTCCTCTAGGGGACAATCTCAACCCTCCCAAGTACCACATGTCATTCGTGGTTGGGGGAGGTTGAGCCCGACACTACTGTCCTCAGGACACGAGGACATGGGGTCCCTCTGCAGCAGGCAGTTTGCGGCGCATGGGCTCTTTCATGACTGCAATGCCTTCGCAAGGGACCCCGAGATTAAGGCCATCAAAGAGAAGGAGCAGTACTGGGTGGCCACCCTATTAGATCCCCGCTATAAGGGTAAAGTGTCGGAGTTTATCCGCATCTCAGAGGGAAGGTAGAATGCAGCACTATGAGGCAAACACTGCTACGTTGCCTCTGTTCTGCCTTCCCAGGTGCTGGCAGGCCTACAGCACCTGATGTTGGGGATCAACAGGGCTCACGTCCCCCTGTGCCTGACAGGAGGAGCAGCAAGTACTGGAGGCGGCCTCGCGGCCAACTTCAGGCTGTTCTTCAGCCACAGTTGCCAGGCCCATCAACTGGCAACTCCACCAGGCAACACCTCAGTCGCCAGGTCACCGGACAAACGGATCCAGGGCCGGTGTAGCCACATCAGAGACTGAGGATCCACTGGACTACTGGGTGGCGAGGCTTGATATCGGCCCGAGTTGGACAGTATGCCATCGAGGGTCCTTCATGCCCGTCATCAGTGTTCTTTCGGAGAGGACCTCAGCGAGCAGGGGGTGTTGTAACGGAGAGGGAGGACCCGTTTCTCACATGAGAATGTGGACCGCCTTACATTCATCAAGATGAATGAGGCGTGGATCCATCTCAATAAGCACCCCTATTGCTGATGCCCGTGACTGAAGGCCTCCTGCCCTGGCCACCCATACTGCCTCTTCCGCCTCATTTTCCACCTAGAGGCTTAGCTGATGCCAGCTTAGCTGGCAAATGGCAAATTTTTCTTATTGGCAGGGCCATATATGGTCCTACCTTGCTCTACTGCACATCGGTTATGAAATAACAAATGCTCTGCGACAACAGCTACTCTGTGGCTAATTTTTCTAAGATTGGGTCGATCCTACTTGGCCCGAGAGCAGTACTCCATATTTGATCTTCGTTCTCTCTCCATGACGCACCTTTGTGGTGTCTGTCACCTACTTGACCATCTCATACAGCCGCAACAGCTACTCTGTGGCTAATGTTTCAGCTCTGGGTTATCCTGCCTGTCCGAGAGCAGTACTCCATATTTGATCTTGTTCTCTCTCCATGAGGCACCTTTGTGGTGTCACCTACTCTGACCATCTCATACAGCCGCAACAGCTACTCGTGGGCTAATGTTTCAGCTCTGGGTCAATCCTGCTGGCCCGAGAGCAGTACTCCATATTTGATCTTCGTTCTCTCTCCATGAGGCACCTTTGTGGTGTCACCTACTCTGACCATCTCATACAGCCGCAACAGCTACTCTGTGGCTAATGTTTCAGCTTGGGTCTATCCTGCCTGGCCCGAGAGCAGTACTCCATATTGATCTTCGTTCTCTCTCATGAGGCACCTTTGTGGTGTCACCTACTCTGACCATCTCATACAGCCGCAACAGCTACTCTGTGGCTAATGTTTTCAGCTCGGGTCTATCCGTGCTGGCCCGAGAGCAGTACTCCATATTTGATCTTCGTTCTCTCTCCATGAGGCACCTTGTGGTGTCACCTACTCTGACCATCTTCATACAGCCGCAACAGTACTCTGTGGCTAATGTTTTCAGCTCTGGGTCAATCCTGCCTGGCCCGAGAGCAGTACTCCATATGATATTCGTTCTCTCCCATGAGGCACCTTTGTGGTGTCACCTACTTGACCATCTCATACAGCCGCAACAAGCTAATCTGTGGAATGTTTTTCAGCTCTGGGTCAATCCTGCCTGGCCGAGAGCAGAGTACTCCATATTGATCTTCGTTCTCTCTCCATGAGGCACCTTGTGGTGTCACCTACTCTGACCATCTCATACAGCCGCCAACAGCTACTCTGTGGCTAATGTTTCAGCTCTGGGTCAATCCTGCCTGGCCCGAGAGCAGTACTCCATGTCCAGTGGGGCCAGGCCTGTGGCTCAACAATGGTGGCAAACTGCAGTGTGCCTGCTGTAACTCAATGGTGCTGTTCCTACGAAGCATTACCTTTCACCTGCTTTCCCTTGCACGATGCATACTATGGGAGAGTAGCCAATGGGGTGAGGGGTATGTCCAGTGGGGCCAAGCCTGCCTGGCCCACAACAATGGTGGCAAACTGCAGTGGGCCTGCTGTACACAATGCTGCTGTTCCTACGAAGCATTACCCTTTCACCTGCTTTCCCTAGCACGATGCATACCTTGAGGGAGAGTAGCCAATGGGTGAGGGGTATGTCCAGGGGGGCCAAGCTTGCCTGGCTTCAACAATGGTGGCAAACTGCATGGGCCTGCTGTAACCAATGTGCTGTTCCTACGAAGCATTACCCTTTCACCCCTTCCTTGCACGATGCATATCTTGAGGGGAGAGTAGCCAATGGTGGGTGAGGGGTATGTCCAGTGGGGCAAGCCTGCCTGGCCCCACAATAATGGTGGCAAACTGCAGTGGGCCTGCTGAACTCAATGGTGCCGTCTACGAAGCATTTACCCTTTCACCTGCTTTCCCTTGCACGATGCATACTCGAGGGAGAGTAGAATGGGGTGAGGGGTATGTCCAGTGGGGCCAAGCCTGCCTGGCTCTTCAACAATGGTGGCAAACTGCAGTGTGCCTGCTGTAACTCAATGCTGTGTTCCTACGAAGCCTTACCCTTTCACCTGCTTTCCCTAGCCCGATACATATCTTGAGGGAGAGTAGCCATGGGGTGAGGGGTATGTCCAGTGGGGCCAAGCCTGCCTGGCCCCACAATAATGGTGGCAAACGCAGTGGGCCTGCTGTAACTCAATGGTGTGTTCCTACGAAGCATTACCCTCTTCAACCTGCTTTCCCTTGCACGATGCTATCTGAGGGAGAGTAGCCAATGGTGAGGGGTATGTCCAGTGGGGCCAAGCCTGCCTGGCCCCACAACAATGGTGGCAAACCGCAGTGGACATATGTAAACCAGTACCCCCATCGCCTCTTTCCTTGTTGTGGCAACTATATATAGGGGATGTGGCCAAATGTGGTGTGTGATGGCATTAATGGTAAGTTATATACAATTTTAAGTACCAGACATATAGCAGTAAATAGATATGTGTATTGTAATTTTTCAAATAAAAATTGATATGAATCTATCTGAATAATTTGATATATCGAAAAATAAAGCCCAAAACATTTTTTTTTCAGAACTGTTTTTAATTATATATGAAATTTAAAAAAAAAACTATTACAAAAAAAAAAACAAACAAAAAAAAAGGGGGGTACTGGGGTGCCCTCCTCTCCAGTCTGGTCAGGCGGCGGTCCAGGCGGCGGTCCAGGCGCCGCAACCATGTGGCGCATCTCCCGCCGCATGCTCTGTAGTCTGTGGAGGAAGATATGAGAGAAATTGTGGTGAAGATGTCGAGCACATTTCCTAAAGCACCATGCGTAGTAGATGCAATTTTGCACCTGATAACTACTTACACATACATGGTACTGCAATGCTATAATGTTGCGGTATGTCATAAAAAGGAAAGCTCAGTATAAGTATCATTATTTCTAAAATTCTTAGTTTATATTATGCATACCTAGTATTGGTAACAGTGATTTCTACTGATTGGCTGTTGGAGGGTTACACATGCTCAGATCTCTACTGAGCAACTGAATTCAACCCAGGCGCTGGGTCAAGGGCAAGACCATAACGGTCTCTATAGGGGTCCTGCAAACAGGAAGTCATTATTTCGTTGCATTTATTTATACACAGACACAATGCTTATGCTGAATGGGCAATTAGGTAATTGGGAGGATAAATACTGCTCTTTTTTTAAAAGTTATATAATTATCACTGAACTCCACTTAAAGCGATATTATTGCATCATGGGGGATCACTGATAAACGCAGGAGGTAATGCTGGCTTAAACATTACGTTTATGTTAAATTGTATCAGAACCTTTTGGTTTTGTAAATAGGATGTGCACATACAAATTTTTTTGGAAGTGGTGCAGCCCCCATAAAGCATTGTCAAACCCACATATACCAATGTTGCATCATGTAGCGTGGATTTACACTGGGAAAATACAGATATTATAGTCTTGTATATAACATTTCATTAACGTTGCATATGATTACTACGATTCTCAAGCAGTGCCGCCAGAGTGACTGGAGAGGCAGGAGGTGCTGGAGGGGCTGGAGAGGGTGGAGGGCCTGGAGGGGCTGGGAGAGGGTGGAGGGGGTGGAGAGGGTGGAGGGCCTGTGTAGAGGCTGGTCCTGCTTCAAAAAAAAAATGTTTTATTTACACCAATCACCGTCCATCCATTAGTAATATATTATAAGAACTTTCCTAAAAGGCTATTAGTGAACATTTCTTGGATAATTTGGACGTTTGGACCGAATTTCGTGACTTAAGCTTAAAAACTGAGGGACAAGATACAGCCCAAACATGGGGAGTTGGGGACAATAAATGGGAATGAGAAATGAGAAGCTCTGTCTCTCAAGCCAAATTAATAGATTTGTTCCTTTTATTTTCGAAAATTTTTATCAGTGAATAATAAAATTCAATTATTATCAATGATAATTTCACTAATTATTTGCTGACAATCAAGGTCAATAAAAAGATTTAAAAATTGCTTAGGATGCACTTACGTGTCTGGCTGGTCCCCGGTTCCTCCTCTTCTTGGGGCGGTGGACTGCCCGGTGGGGGCGATGGTGAGCCCGGAGGGGGCAAGGGGGACTGCCCGGAGGGGCAGGGCTGCCCGTAGCCTGAGGTAGTTGGTGGTAGTGCTAAAAAAAAAAGGAAATTTATTTTAACTCTCACTGTCATTAAATGTTCAAATACATTACTAAAAACAATTCTCGGAGAAGTTGTCAAAATTATGCAAACATTTGGATAAAGGTTGGCACTGGACTATAACGTGTTAAAAGCCACAATAGTGTGGCACAATTAATGTGATCCTCAATTTTTGCACAATTATTCTATCGTACTGCACTCACATGGCAATACACATGAGCGCACCGGAAACACGCGCTTGTTTCTGGAGGGCTCGTGTGCGCTGTAATGTGGCCTTGGACAAATGAAAGATTTAGAAAAGTTTTTTTTTCAATAGGCTGCACTTACATTCTTCTCTGGCGGGGACGGTGGTGGGGGTGGGGTATCCGAGGAGAGATTCCCCTGCAAATTAAAAATAAAAAAATACATAATGAATGATATATCTAAAGGAAATATTTAATTATATACTTTGAATTCTGCTTGAAAATACAGATTAAATAAGGCAATATTAGTTTCTTTAAAAGTGCAATCATATTTCTATGGCAATGATTTACTACCTTATTCTGGCTAAGTACTTATATTTTTTTGTGTGTATTGTAGCCAGGAAAGGGAAAAGTTGGTTGGGGTGTAGGGGAGCATCAGTAGTGTGTGTACTTGTATCTGTATAGATTTTGGGTAACACAACATTTTAATTTTGGAGTGTATAAATCCATTTTAATAATTGATCAACATTTTATTTTTGACTTTACTTTCCCTTCAAATAGGGCTGCATGTAACTAAAAGTGTGGGTCAGTAAGTGTGTTTTTAACTGTGTCTATGTGTGGGTATCAGTGTGCATTTATAAGATAAAAAGAAATCAATTTTTAATGATCGATTTCATTTAACTTTACTTAGCCTTAAATAAGGCTGCCATGGAAATGGAAGGGTGGGCCACCAAGTGTGTTTACCTGTGTCTAGGTGGGTATCATTTTAAATTTATAGGTGTTTATGTTAAATAAAGTCATTTTCAGTGATTTATTTTTTGACTTTACTTACCCCTTAAATAGGGCTGATATTGAATAATACAAGAATAATAATATGTATAATAACCAGTGAATGAGAAATACAAAGAACTTGGATCTCTCTCTCTCAAGCCAAATTAAGGATTATTGATGTTTTTAAAACATATATATATATAAATATGTTTTGTCAGAAGTGAATTAAAATATTTATACGTATTATAATACAGTAATATAATAAAAGTATACTTGCCTTCTATCATTTGCCGAACGGCAGCCACATATGAGGCCTCTGCCTCTTGAGGTCTGACCACTGTCTCTGGAGGGTGAGACAGTGGTCTGGATCAGAAGCGTCGCAGGATGCGGCGCTGTAGCCCCCTCCATTATTCTGCGCCTCGGGCGCCGCACATGATGGGTGCCAGGGGGGAAATCATCATACCCTGAGCAGGAGGTAGTTCAGGGCATATAGTTGCCTTGCAGCACTGGCCATTTTGATAGGCAAGAAGTTCCGGTTCCCTTTTTTTCTCTTTTTACGGAAATCCTCGTTTTTACGAAAATCCTCGTTTTTACGGAGATTCGGGACTTACGGAAATCCTCGGTTTACGGAGTCCCCGTTTTAGAGAAATCCTCGTTTTTACGGAAATCATCGTATTTTCGAAAAATACTGTTCTCGCTAGCGGACTGTAATTTTTAGGTATTGTAGGCATTGATACGTGTTTCTAAGGACATTACCCAGGTCCCTGAGTGATTAGTTAACATTACCAAGGCTATTTAGACCACTTTTAATGCGGATTTGCCGAACTTTCATTTTAATACGTTTTAACGGGTCCGCTCGCGGATTTTCGAATTTACGGATTTTTTCGAAAATCCCGGATCCTGGCGGACCGGGATTTTTTCGAAAGTTGTGGACATCTCTATTAAATTGTTACCCAAAAAAGCATTGCACTTGGTGCGACTTCTTATTTTACAACATTTAATAGTGTTTAAATGTGTCTGTGTGTATTTTTTTAGTGTTGTCTCTATGACAACAGCATGACATCATCATTTTGCAGATTTGGATTTTGACCACCAGTCGCATTGCACTTTTTGCAACTTCTTATTTTATATCCTTTTTTAAAAATAGTGTTCAAATGTGTCTGGGTGCATTTTTTGTGTGATGTCACTATGACATAATTATGCACAGATTTGGATTTGACCCTAAAAAGCATTGCACTTGGTGCAAATTCTAATTCTAATTTTTTTATTAGTGTTCAAATGTATCTGGGGCATTTTTAGTGATATCACTGTGACAACAACAGGACATGATTTTGTACAGATTTCGATTTTGACCCAAACAAGCATTGCGCTTAGTGCGTCTTCTTATTCTTATTCTATACTATCCCAAATTCTATTAATTTTACTTGGTGTGATATCTAATTTTATATCTTTTAATAGTGTTCCTATATGCCTTTGTGCATTTTTTGCGATGTCACTATGACATCAGCATGACATTACAATTTTGTACAGACCTGAGTTTTGGGCCCAAAAAAATTGCACTTGGTGCGACTTCTTTTTCTATATCTATTAATAGTGTTAAAAGTGCATTTTTTGTGATGTCTCTGATATCAGCATGACATCATTTTTCAAAAATTTGGATTTTTGACTCAAAAAAGATATAAAATGTGTCTGGCTTCCGTTCTTCAATCACTTCACCAGGATCCAGGACCAAAGGTAAGAATATTTACCTCATGCACGATCCACCATAGCTTCATTGACAACTGACAACTGCTTCCTGGTTTAGTTTACTATAGCGCGCAATATCGCGCATGCCCACTATTGTGAAACTAAACAAGGAAGCAGTCGACAGTTGTCAATGGAGGATCGTGCATGAGGTAAATATACTTACCTTCGGTCCTGGATCCTGGTGAAGTGATTGAAGAACGGATGGTAAGGAATAGGTCCTTTACCTCCCGGTCTTCAATCAATGCATTATGACATCAGCATGACTTTATAATGTTTTAAAGATTTGGATTTTGACCAAAAAAAGCATTGCAACTTCTTTTTCTACATATTTTAATAGTGTTTAAATGTGTCTTGGTGCATATTTTTATTGATATCATTATATCAGCATGACATCATAATTTTGTACAGATTAGGATTTTGACCCACAAAAGCATTGCCCTAATTGCAACTGCCTACTCTATATCTTTTAATAGAGTTCAAATGTGTCTGGGTATATTTTTTTAGTGATGTCACTATGACATCATAATTTTGCACATATTTGAATTTTGCTCTGCACTTGGTGTGACTTCTTATTCTACAACTTTTAATAGTGTTCCAATTTTTCTTGGTGCATTTTTTAGTGATATTACTATGACATCCCAATTTTGTACAGAACTGGATTTTGGTCCAAAACAAATTGCACTTTGTGCGACTTCAGCATGATATCATAATTTTATAAAGATTTGAGTTTTGACCCAAAAAGCATTGCACTAGGTGTGATTTTTTTTATCCAATTTCTTTCAAATAGTGTTCAAATATGTTTGGGTGCACTTTTTAGCGATGCCACTATGACATCTGTCACAAACCTCCTGTTCCAAGACGCCCGGCCACCTATCCGTTACCGGAAAACACACTCCAAGCAACCGACAGGCGGACGGAACAGATCAGACCCGGTGGGTTTGGTGAACAAACGATATACTACACAATTAATATTACTAAATATCAATATACTCTCTGCCACCACATCCCGATTAAACAGCGGAATGACCTGTTACCTATATGGGGATATCCGCACCCCTACTTCTAACAACCTGTAAGAAAATTGGTTATTCACCCCTAATATTCTATACAGTTATACAGTATCTCTATATACCTACCCAATACTTCTCTATAGTAGCGTACTTCGAAGACACAGGTTTGTTTTGGGATATACTCAGAATAGGACAATAGCCTATAAATGATTTTATATCATTTATTAAAAGTTGTTAAAAATAGTGCATAAAAATTTAAAGAAAAATAAAATAAATCACTGAACATAAAGCGGTAACACAAGTGAGGGTAGAAATGGATAAAAGAAGGAATACTTAAGGATAAATGGCATCTGAATAGTCCATGAGAAGAGTCCAGAACTTGATAATCCAGTTATTGGGAAAATAATAGTCCAAATGATAAGTCCTGCTGTAAGCCAATATGATCTGTCCAGTTGGCTAGATGTTATTCAAGATGTTCTTGTAGATGTTATGACAGACTTCTTGTGATGAGACCCAGTTCCATTTTTATCCTTTCTTCAGAAAATGGGAGTGGTCTGGTCCCTAGAGGGGCGGACTTGGTTCTGCCCCTGAAGGTTGGTTCCTAGTTTTGGAGGGAATTGTAAATATCAAATTCTCCCCCAGTCCATAATCCGTGAACCATTCATGTCACATTCAAAATAATGTCATGATGGTCCATAACTAATTTTTCCCAACAGAACAAGACCAAATATGACATATCTGGGGTATCCTAGGCCTAAGAAGGATAATATCCCAAGTTTGGCTCGGGCTATGATATTATATCAGGTATCTATAAATGTAGAATTAATTACTGGATAAACTGGGGTATTTATGAAAACCTGAAATAATTCTACATCCTGAATTATTAAGGAATATGAATTAACTTTGATCTGCCAGTGGTTTCTGCTGTTGGTCTCTACTAGGAGATTCCCTGCTGGTTCTAGTGTCTCTTTGTCTGGGACATTGTTTGTATATTCACACCTTGCCCCTTTTAAGTCAGACCCCCTGCTATGTCAGCTAATTTAACACCAAATGGCCATGCTATTGGGGAAAGGAAGCAGGGCATACAAGTTAACATGAATTAACTCTGCGATTACCTGGGAACAGGGAACAATGGGAGCTGCCATACTGCTTCATCATGCCAATATGGTGAAATAAACGAAAATTGGGGGTGCAATTTCAGATATTGTCTATGGCGTTTTTACATTGAATACCTGTTCGTCACAACATCATGACGCTATAATTTTGCGCATATTTGAATTTTGATCCAAAAAAGCAAAGCACTTGGTGCAACTTCTTATTCTAAAACTATTAATAGTGTTCATATTTTTTCTTGGTGCATTTTTTTGTAATGTCACTCTGACAGTATGACATCATTTTCTTGAACAGATTCTTTTTTTTTGACCCACAAAAGCATTGCGCATGGTTCAACTTTTTTTTCCTACTTAATTTAATTCTGATTTAATGTGCCTTGGTGCATTTTTTAGTGATGTCACAATGACATCAGCATGACATAATTTTTTACAGATTTGGATTTTGATCCAAAAAATCATTGCACTTGGTGCAACTTCTTTTTCTACATGTTTAGATAATGTTTAAATGCATTTTTTAGTGATGTTACTATGATAACAGCATGACATCATAATTTTGTACAGATTTGGATTTTGACCCACAGAAGCATTGCAGTAGGTGCAACTTCTTATTCTATATCTTTAAATAGTGTTCAAATGTGTCATGGTATATTTTTAGTGAAGTCACTATGACATCAGCATGACATGATAATTTTGCACGTATTTGAATTTTGCTAAAAAAAAAAAAAACATTCAGGGAGATTTAATAAAAGTTCTTACCATTGAAAATGGTGCTGAGTTTGCCCCAACCAACTAGATGTTATCTTTCAAATGTTAAATAAGATTTGATTGGTTGGAGCAAAATTAGCACCATTTTTAACAATAAGAACTTTTATTGAATAGTGTTAAAATTTTTCTTGATGTTTTCTTGATTTTTTTGATGTTACTATCACATTAGCATGACATCACAGTTTTTTACAGAACTGAATTTTGGTCCAAAAAACATTGCACTTGGTGTGACTTCTTATTCTATTTTTTAATAATGTTCAAATATGTCTGGTGCCCTTTTCCCTTTTTATTGATGCCTCTATGATATGACACTATAATTTTGCACACATTTGAATTTTGATTGAAAAAAACACTGCACTTGGGGTTAATTCTTTCTAAAACTTTTAATATTGTTCAACTTTTTCTTGGTTTATTTTTTGTGATATCAATATGACATCAGCATAACATAACAATTTTGTACAGAATGGAATTTAGGCCCAAAAAACAGTGCTCTTGGCACTTCTATATCTTTTAATAGTGTTCAAATGTGTCTGGGTGCATATTTTTACTGATGTCACTGTAATATCAGAATGACATCATAATTTTGCACAGATTTGGAACTTGATCTTAAAAAGTATTGCACTTGGTGTGATTTCTTATTCTATATCTTTTAATAGTGTTCAAATATGTGTGGATGCACTTTTTAGTGATGCCACTATGACATCAGCATGACACTATAAATTTGCACATATTTGAATTTTGATAAAAAAAACATTGCACTTCTGCAACTTCTCTTTCTATGTCTTTTAATAGTGCTCAAATGTATCTGGGTATATTTTTTTAGTGATGTCAGAATGACATCCGCATGACATCATTGTTTTGTACAGATTTGTATTTTGACCCCCAAAAAAGCATTGCACTTATTCTATATCTTTTAATAGTGTTTAAATATGTCTGGGTGCATATTTTAGTTATGTCACTATAACATCAGCATGACATGATCATTTTGTACAGATTTGGCCTTTGAGCCAAAAAAGGATCTCACTTGGTGCAACTTCTTCTACATTTTAGTAGAATCTTCTACATTTAAATAGAATTAATTAACACAAATTAGTATTTAAATGTGCCTTGGTTCATTTTTTTAGTGATGTCACTATGACATAAGCATGACATGATCGTTTTATACAGATTCGGATTTTGACCCCAAAAAGCATTGCAGTCGGTGTGATTTCTTTTTCTTTTGCACACATTTGAATCTTGATCCAAAAAAACATTGCACTTGGTGCGACTTCTTATTATAAAACTTTTAATAATGTTAAATTTTTCTTGGTGCATTTTTTAGTGATGTCACTATGACATCAGCATGACATCACAATATTGTACTGAACTGAATTTTGGACCAAAAAACATTGCATTCTGTGCAACTTCTTTTTCTAAATCTCTTAATAGTGTTAAAAGTGTCTGGGTGGATTTTTTTTGTGATGTCACAATGACCAGCATGACACCATCATTTTGTACAGATTTGGATTTTGATTTAAAAACACTATCAAAATATATAAAAATGTAATTTGATATCTTTTGATAGTGTTCAAATGTGTCTGGCTGCATTTGATGTCATTATGACATCTGCATGACAACTTTTAATAGTGTTCAAATGTGTGTTGGTGCTTTTTTTTAGTGATGTCACTATGATATCAGCATGACATCATAATTTTGACTCTAAAAAGCATTGTACTCAGTGTGATTTCTTATTCTACATCTTTTAATAGTGTTTAAATATGTCTGGGTGCATATTTTAGTTATATCACTATAACATTAGCATGTCATCATCATTTTGTACTGCATTGCACTTGGTGTTGCACTTGGTGTTACTTTTTATTACATATCTTTTAAAAGTGTTTAAAGGAGAATGAAACCCCCCAAAAATCTAAATCTGAAATCAAAAAAATGTTTGAGTTAGAAAGTACTTGCCTCAACAATCTTCATGGAAGATTCCACTCAGGTACCATTTATTTTTCTCTATAAGCTTATTGTTGGTTCTGTTTGTTCCCCAAATCTAAAATTTTCCCTTGCCTTCATTACATTTTCTGCACATGTGTGATTTCCACTCCCTATGATTTCCACTCCACTATGATGTAAGAATATATTAAATCATCAATATTCAAATTACAAAAGTGTCTGGGTGGTAAAATACATTTCCTAGTAGCAGTGTCTGGGTGGTAAAATACATTTCCTAGTAGCAGTGTCTGGGTGGTAAAATACATTTCCTAGTAGCAGTGTTTGGGTGGTAAAATACATTTCCTAGTAGCAGTGTTGTAGTATCAATGTCTCTAGCTTTCCCTGTCAGCTGCAGCAATAGTAGTTGAAAGTGTACCTTCTTAAAGGGAAATGTTGGAGGGTAGGAAGAGTGTTTTTTTTGTTTATGCTGTATGTATAGAAACAACATGGTGAAGAGCTGTAGGGGGAGGATAGGGAAGTGAACCTGATCTTAGCACAGCTCTGTACAATGCATTTCGTGGTAGTGTACCAGGGTTGCCTGATCAGTGAAACATTTAGGGACACCTATTAAAATTATTTGAAGAATGGCTGAGTTAAGACTCGTAAACTCATACGATACAGCACACGACACTTGAGTTGTGAATGGCCATTTAGCACAATAATCGCACATGTGATGCCATTCGGTTCAGCATAGTAATGCACCATATCATTCGTGTGTGTGAGGCCTAAGAATTATTTTTTTTATCACACCCCCAGCAGTTCTGCCCCATGATATTTGTAAAAGTGGATAATTTAAAGGGGACAGGGGCATAACTACCAGGGGAGCAGGGAGAGCAACAACAGGTGGGCCCGGGATCCAAGGGGACCCCATCTTCTTATTTTCCTATGACAGATATAGTCTCCTCCCAGAAAAACCCAGTGGATGAAGCATGGATCATAGTTTTACAGGGGGCCCCAGTTATTTCTAGTTACTCCACTGAAAGGGGGCATCATGGAGGGTATGTTTATGACTCATACCCTCCAACATTCTACTCTGAATAAGTATTCTTCCACTTCCTACCATCCAACATTCACCGACACTGAGAAACGCATTGCACAGAGTTGTGCTGAGATCAGGGTTTCTATAAGTTTACCAGTTAAAGGGATACTGTTGGAGGGGATAGTAATATAGTTACATTGTAATTGAGGTTGAATAAAGACATGCATCCATCCAGGAATGCATAGATGTTCTATAAAATTGATGCAAAGGGAGGGCTGCCTGTGGGAAGTTTTGCATAAACAAAAATACACTCTTCCAAAACATTCCACTTTAAAATGCATTGTACAGAGATGTGCTAAGATCAGGTTCACTTCAGTATGCTGCACCTGCACCTGCAGCTCAGCGCTGTTTTGTTTTTATAAATATAGAGTACCTTATAAAGTGATCAGTACAATTCTACTGGGGCTGACGAAATTTCACTTGAAGATCCAAACCCTTATGAAATTGACTTGCTGCAGTGCAGTGCTAAGTGCCATTGCTTTAAAGGGCATGTCCATCCCCCAAACTAAAATTTAACCCACTGCTGGCCCCTCTTTATAGTTTAAAAAAATCCTAACCTTGCATCTCTGCTCTTTATGGTACCCCTGTAGTGCTTGTCCAAAGTCCAGGAAACTGAAGAGTAGTAGGTGACTTCCTGTCCAAAAGGCTAAACGTTTTAATGGGGTTATTCAATAAAAGTTCTTATCGTTTAAAATAGTGCTAATTTTGCCCCAACCAATCAGATGTTAGCTTTCAAATGTTAAATAATTTCTGATTGCTTGGGGCACCATTTTAAATGATAAGAACTTTTATTGAATCTCCCTGTAAATCTTTTTTTAACATTCTGACACAACGGTTGGGGTTGGGCAGTTGTGCCCTACATTATATTAAAAGTTTTTTATTATGGTGTACATGCCCTACATGCTGTATGGTTACACTCAAATCAATGCAGCTAGCCTTACACTTCTAAAAGTACATTCCAGAAATAAACATTAAAAGTCTAATTTAAATAAAAAATAAAAGCACCAATGGGCGCATCGCTCCTGATTTGGAGTTTAAGTCACGCTAACCGATGTTATATCGGTTAGCGTGACTTTAACTCCTTCCTTGCGGCGGCTGCGTGGCTAACGCGAAAGTTAACAGCGCTGCTGCCGCAAGCGATGTTATATGCTGAAATCGGCATTTTATTGCTAATAGCTGGCGTTAAAAATGCCGGAATAGAAAATCGCCAGGTAGCGATGTTCCGAGCGCCGCTATCGGCATATAACATCGCCGGGCTGTTTGCACCGGGCCGATAGCGGCGCTCGGTGCATCCCCCTGATAGTCTCTTGCAGAAAGGCTCACAAATATAAAGGGTTAGCAGGTTGCTTCATAAATATATATGAAAAGGGTTAACACCTCCCCACCCACCCCACTCGTTTGAGCAGTAAATCAGCTAATCACATTTACTGCTTTCTCTGATACGTAATTGGCTAGGAGTAGGGATGGCCGGTTCGCGGATCCGAACCCGGATCCGCCACGGATTTATCCCGTTCACGAACGGCGGATTTTTCTGGATTTTCCGCCTTCCGAACTTCTGAACCGCGGATTTCTCGTATTTTCGAAAATTTTCGAAATTACGAGATTTCTCGTATTTTCGAGAAATTTCGAAAATACACTAAACCGCGTAATTTCGAGAATAATTTTCATTTTTAATGGGTCCACTCGCGGATTTTCGAATTTTCAAATTTTTTCGAAAATTCACGAGCGGACCGGATTTTGCGAAGTTCGGACGTCTCTAGCTAGGAGACACTCTGAGGTTAACTGTTACATGCAGCTAAGCAAGGTACCTAGTAAGCATGTGCAAAAGTAGTTTTGGGTCCAGGACCACCAGGAAGAAACCCGGAGTGACATCATAGATTGCCAGTATCCTGAAATGTTCTTCAAAGGATTTTCTACACTAACAGGCTGAGAGACAAATCTAAGTGACATTTATAGAGTCTGTGGAGCTGCCTTTGAATTTTGTGTTTCGTTCTCCATTAAGAATAATAAGAAGGCAATACACACTACAATACAATCCCAGATACTTGATGGAAGCAACGAAATTGGGCTCATAAAACTGGCCCATGTTCATTATTGAACATAAGGGAATATTTTAATTGCAGTGAATAAATTGCTAGGCTATCTAGTTATATCAGTATATGTATGGCCTCTTTAGGAGGGAAACTAAACTTGGGGCATCATTTCCACAACTAGAAGTACAATAATACAGTAATAGCACTAAATAGCTAAATACATGGCCTCACTACTGCGACCGCACTGGGGCCAAGAGCCAGGAGGGCCAAACCCTTCCTATGAAACAACACAGGAAGCGGAGCCCCATTCTCTCTAGTTTTTTCCCCCAACACCGTTTGTTGTATGATCTTAAATATACTTCTTTTTTGTGGGGATGTGTTGGAAATGTAAGTTTAGGTACATTTCTCCTCCTACAAATTAACACAGTATAACACTTCATTGCAACCCATTATTCCACAATTTGCCACATCACTGTGTCATGGGTCATTTATAACATCTGAATTAGAATTTACTGTAAAATTATTTATTTGGTTAGAATGATGCACCATGTTTTTATCTACATAATATTTTATTATTTTATTCTCACCTACAGTAACTTTTCAAAGCAATACCCCTAGAACAGTTTTAGACTACCCCATACATAATCATTATCCCATCTCTAGAGGTATCCTATTGCTATGCACATTAGGTAACAGCCACAGGCCTTTGCCAGGGGCGATTTCCATAGTGCAAAAAGAGTTGCTGTATTGATTGCAGAGACAACCACATCAGTTCTCTATGTTACAGCACAGATGTTTCAAAGTTATGAGCCACTAATTATCTCATTTATAGGTTTAATTACAAACTTTATTAATTTCTAGCCTGTGTGCAGTCTCCCAGATTGATAGGTAGGGGGACTGGGGATTATCTAACATTCTACCCATGTCCTATCATTGTATGGCCTTATATGTACAGGCGGTCCCCAGGCTACAAACATCTGACATACATACAACTCCTACTATAAACGGAGCAAATGAAGGGGCATAAGGGTAAACACTGTACAGCATGGGTGTCTGCAGAAGTATATAGCAAGGCTACCCACAACTGTTTAATGGGCCCCCAACCCTCCATTTACCCATCTTGCGCTGTACCTGAAGCAGCTGGTAAAAAAAAAAAGCTGATTACGAAGCCATCTGGCACCAAAATCCAATTCATAAAATGCTGTCTATGTTGTATTACTGTAGGTATATGTACCTGCTCCAACTTACACACAAATTCCACTTAAGAACAAACCTACTAAACCTGGTTAGAAACCGGGGACTGCCTGTATACCCAGGGACTGCTTGTATATCTGGGGACTGTCTGTATACCCAGGGACTGCTTGTATACCCGGTGACTACCTGTATACCCAGGGACTGCCTGTATACCCAGGGACTGCTTGTATACCCGGTGACTGCCTGTATACCCAGGGACTGTTTGTATACCTGGGGACTGTCTGTATACCAAGGGACTGCTTGTATACCTGGGGACTGTCTGTATACCCAGGGACTGCTTGTATACCCGGTGACTACCTGTATACCCAGGGACTACCTGTATACCCAGGGACTGCTTGTATACCCGGAGACTGCCTGTATACCCAGGGACTGCTTGTATACCCAGGGACTGCTTGTATACCCAGGGACTACTTGTATACCCAGGGACTGCCTGAATACCCAGGGACTGCTTGTATACCTGGGGACTGTCTGTATACCCAGGGACTGCTGTATACTAAGGGACTGCCTGTATACCCAGGGACTGCTTGTATACCCGGTGACTACCTGTATACCCAGGGACTGCCTGTATACCCAGGGACGGCTTGTATACCCAGGGACTGCCTGTATACCCAGGGACTGCTTGTATACCCGGTGACTGCCTGTATACCCAGGGACTGCTTGTATACCCAGAGACTGCCTGTATACCCAGGGACTGCTTGTATACCCAGGGACTGCTTGTATACCCAGGGAGTGCCAGGTGAAAAAATATTCATCAGCTTTTTTAAAGCATCATTTGTAACTAATGTTTAAGTATGAGAGATTCTAGTGTGGGCTGTGTAAATGTATTTTCCACCCTCCAAAGCAAGATTGATATCAGACCTCATTGATAGACATATGTGAGTAATGTGCAAATTATGCACCAGCTTTCTGAGTAGGACCATGAAAATCAGGGAAGTGTTTCTGGTGGAACAGCTTATTGCAAACACTAGATTGCTGTGTGAAGAAAAGTCCTACCCACATGGTGATATGTCTGATATTTGGATATTGCAGATGTCTGAATTAAAATACTAAAAACCCACAACCGCACCAGTGTTAACTCATCTGTTGTGCAACAAACATGGCAACGAGGATGGGATTGGGTGACTGTTAGGAGAATATTCAGGAACAGAAATCACTCAATCTGATACATAAATAGGGAGATTCAATAAAAATGGTGCTAATTTTGCCCCAACCAATCACATGTTAGCTTTAACATGTTAAATAATATCTGATTGGTTGGGGCAAAATTTGCACCATTTTTAACAATAAGAACTTTTATTGAATCTCCCTAAAAGAACCTAATATAACAGTGATATTGCAGTGAATTGTGTGGATCCCAGTACAAGATCAGAGTTAAAATGTATCTTGAAAACCAGCTAAATGACATTAGTGAGTCTGAGGAACTTACCGTGTATACTCGAGTATAAACCGAGGTTTTCAGGCTTTAAAAAAAGCCTGAAAATCTTACCTCGGTTTATACTCGAGTCAGTCTTTCTCCTACCTTGTCCGGCGGCCGCGCGATCCGCATCTTCCGGATAACGTCACTAACCGGCGCCTCTCACTTTGCAGCGCCGAGTAGTGACATCATCCTGAAGTGCAGAGGATGTGGAGCGAGGAGCGAGCGGCCGCCAGACAAGGTAGGAGAATAGCACAGGGACACCAGGGCACACAATTCTTAGAAATAAGAGTAAAGCCTTCTTTATTTGTGCATACTGTATGCACAAATAAAGGAGGATTTACCCAACAAAGCATGCTGGGAGTTGTAGTTTCCAAACATCTTAAGTGGCAAATACTAGTAGGGGGTTACACCCTCGGTTTATACCCGAGTCAGTCTATTTTTTCCCCTTTTTTAGGTAAAACTAGGTACCTCGGTTTATACTCGGGACGGTTTATACTCAAGTATAAACGGTAACACTTTATGAACTAACTGCTGCCTGTCAGTATATCTAAGTACCAGAGGAGCAAATATGCAGGGCAAAAACTCGCAGACATTTTCTTAATGCAATAAATGTTTTTTGAAAAATTCAAGCAGTTTATTACTGATTTGCATTCAAAGGAACAGGATGTTGCCTAGGTGGGAATAGAGAAGCTTACACAAAGAGAAGGCTCAGTTGGAGGATTTAAAGGGCCAATACCAAGCATTGCAAAAAGCAATTCAGGAATCTACTAATTTACTGGAACACAAAATGAAAGCACTCAATGTCTATTCTAAACAGAAAATGTCAGCGGAAACAGCAACAGATAGTGTCCCCCAGTTAAGACCCCCTCAAGAAATGACAATTCGCAAGGAATTTAAAATAAATGGCCAAATAGCTGAAAGAGGACAAAAAGACAAACTGTCATACACCAACCTAATGCACCAAATGGACATCAGGCTGCAAAAAGGCTACACAGAGCAGGAAATCATTGTGGTTAAAGCAATCAGCCCTGGCCTAAGGGATATGTTAGAAATTAAAAATGACTTAACACTACCAAGGCTTAAAATTATTTTAAAGGGACATTATAAAAAAGAAAGCACCTCTGACTTGTATCACAGGCTAATAAATATTTCCCAAGACAGTAAAGAATCCCCACAGAATTTCCTCTTCAGAGCAATAGAACTAAAAGACAGACTCCTGTTCACCCGAGGAAGGGGGAAAACCCCCAAAACGTTGTGTGAGTTTTGGTCTTTGTTCAGCACTGAATAAATAAGTTATGCTGTAAAGCATTTTTGGAGTTTGCTTCCCTTTCAGTATTTTTGATTATTTAGATGACCCCACAGTTACAGACGAGATATTAATTTAGAGGATGAATGAAGCTTCCAGCATTGAATTAGAAAGAGAACATAAGTTAAAAAAGGGTTATTCCAGTAAAATGACAAAGATCAGTGAAGTAAGTACAGACACTCAGAAGGTACAAAAAGGAATAACAAAAGAGAAGCCAGCAAGTAACCAAGCTCCAACACCGATACCAAAACCAATCCAAATCAAAGTGCAGGTATATTAGAGGGTCCAGCATTAGAGGATATGGTGAGAGAAATGAGGGCAGAGATGGCAGAAATGAAAAGGTTGTTGGTAAATTCTTATAAGCCAAACCCCTATACAACTGTAGCACCTGTGACTTCATCTGTAAGGCAGAAGCAAATATGTCAAGTCTGTCAGCAATCAGGCCAAGAAAATGTCAGCACTGTTATAAATGTGGTCAAACAGGGCATTATGCACAAGGCTGCCGAATGTCTCAACCTTCACAAGCAAAAGGGAGAGGGTTGCTGTTGAGGGACAGTAACCTCCAGAAAGACCCAGTCCCGCCCACAGACTGACGTAGCCTCAAATAACATCAGTGAGCCTAAAAAGACTAGTGAAAATCCTATACATGTACATTATCAAAACCTGTGTGAACGTATTCAGCAACTGGAACTACAACAAAACAACAGGATAAATACAAGCATAAAACCAAGCTTCCATATTTGTGCAACTTCAACAAAAAGTAAACGAAAGCTATTAAATCTGATTGGAAAAATATGTCTGATTCACTGCACATTGGATGGTATTCCTATTAGAGCATTATGGGATACTGATGCCCAGGCAAGTATCATCAATGAAGCATGGAGACAGCAGTACCTTCCCCAGTCAAATGTGAGAGCATTGGAAGAGTTATTAGGATGTGAGACATTTCATGGAAAAGCAGAAAATAAGATGGAAATTCCTTTCATTGGTTGGATCGAAGTGACCTTTCAGTTGAATACACAGAATGGCCCAAAGTTTGAACTGTTAGTGCCTTTTCTTATCTCCATTGACATGAATGTGGCTGAAGAACCAATCATTGGGTACAATTTAATTGAGGAGGTTATTCACAACACAGTACCTCCTACCATTTTGGTAAATACATTTGCAACAGCCTTCTCTGTTTTAGAAAAAAAAGCAGAGACTGTTATAAAACTAGTCCAAGTGGATCATTCAGAGACATTCTGTAAAACAGAATGGATTAGGGTATGTCAAACAGTTATTCCTGCAAGCGGTCTGATTGTGGTTCAATGTGGAGCGGGACCCCATCAAAAAAACAAGAGAATTATTTTTGTGCCAGGGAAAATACCAGAACTACGGAGGAAATTATTCTAGCTGAAACCATTGTGACTGTTCCTCAGGGCAACTTTACCAAGGTGACATTACCGATCTAAAACAAAGCTATATACCTAGCAAATCTAAAACCTGCACAAATCAATTATTTGAGCACAGATATCCAATAAATACAAGACTGGAGCCAACCGGAGAGAAAGGATTTCCCTCTTACTGAACAGTGGGATCCTCCAGTCCCTCTAAACTACCTTGATGCAGAAGAACAGAGGATTACAGATGACCGAACTTTCGAAAGTTCGGTCCGTTTTCGAACTTTCGAACTATATGGAAGGTTCGAAAGTTCAAAAATGGACCCATTAAAGTCAATGGGAGTCAAATAGTTTGAAAAGTTCTAATGAAATACAATTAAAATATAAATGGTAACTTAGCAATAGATCACGTACCTGCGCGTGTTGGGAGCGTCTGCTACCACCTGTGAGTCCAGTGCTTCGATCGCCTCCTGAATACACCTGTCTCCCGATAGGCATGAAGATTTGTACAGATACGGGGAGTACTTCCCAGAACAAAGGCCGGCAACCAGACTCAGAGGGTATGCATGGAGCTAAAATTCTAAGCTTTATTTCGATTAGTTAAAAACAGAACATGCAAGGTCCAAACAAATGCACCATGAGGTACACACACAAGACTCCGCCCAACGCGTTTCGTGGAACTCCTTCCACTTCCTCTGGGGCTAAGGAGGGTGTGTACTACAATGCATATATTCCAATCAAAAGTTTAACCTCTTCATCTGTCAAATTAGTCTCTTAGACACCAAGTACTATCTTAAGGAGTGACTAGACAACTGTCAGATAGAGTCTATAGATTCTCAAGGAGGACCTGTACATACATATATGTTACAACTTCAAGACCTTTTGAATTTTGGTCTCTTCGAAGGGGTTATTGATAATACTGAATACGAGTTTCTATTTAATAAAAAACCTGTTACCCCTATTTTCCATATACTCCCGAAGGTACATAATCCTTGGAGGAAGTGAGGGGACGACCTATAGTGTCGGGCATAGGTTCCCTAAACGAACACTCTCACAATATGTAGAAATGTTGTTACCCATGGTGGTCATTTACCCACTTACCTCCAGGATATACACTGCTATCAATGCCTTGTCCAATATTGAATGGGAACCAACTTCATGTGGGTGACCATGGATGTCTCATTATACTCCTCTATCCCCCACGATATTGGTCTACAGTCCGTAGAATATTGGCTGGATAAGTATAACAGATACCCTAGTCATCAGAAAAAAGTTTATATGAAAGCCTTAAGTTTTGTTGCATGCAATTATTTATGTTTAATAACGATTACTATTTACAGCAGAAAGGGGCATCCATGGGGGGAAATTCTCGCCCCTATGCGAATTTATTTATGGGGTTTTGGGAACATCACTATATTTAACCAATCAAATCCATATAGGAGTAACATTAGATCATCTATAGGTATATTGATGATCTGATACTGATATGGCAGGATTGTGGTGACCCTACCTCGTTTAATGAATTATGTTAACAGACAGGTTGGGGATCACCTTTACGTCCAATAGAAATGAAAGCAACATGGAATTCTTGGATATAGAGTTTAGTATATGAATGGAAAAGTAACAACAGATTTATACCGCAAACCTATAACTAGAATTACCTTGCTGAGCAGATAGTTGCCATTCTGCCCGACTATCCGTGGTATACCATTCAGGCAGTTTTTACTATAAGGCGCCTCTGTTCCAACGGGATAGGTTCAAGATAAATCCTGGAACTGTGGGACAGACTCCTAGAAAGGGGATACCCCACAGCAAACATCAAGGCGGCATATGAACGAGCAGTGGGCTGTGACAGAAAGTCCCTACTTATGAGGAACATGAATAAAATAAACATAATTCTATCATGGGGAGGAGTAAAATGGAATTCCAAATGTTCCAGCCCGAGCTTTGTCACTACCTTTAATAAGATAGTAGTAAAATCCGGGACATACTAAATAAACATTGGTCCATTCTAAGAATGGATCCTTACTGAAAGAGTTATTACCATCCAGTCCTAGGATTGTGTACAAAAGGGTCACCATAGGTTCCCTAGTGTCCCCAAGTCTATTTAGGGATGACACTATTGAGAAAACCACCTACTTGGCTTAATTATAAAGGATGCTATAAATGTGGATCAACACGATGTAATATGTGTAAATATATTCACACATCCAGTTCCTTTACAGACAGCAGGGGTCTGAGGAAATTCACGATTAATAGATACCTTAATTGTAGATCTCCTACATTATATATCTTGCGACCTGCGTTTGTGGCAAAACAATATGTTGGCAAAACGATCAGGCCAGCCTACAAAAAATAGCGAACACGTGAATGCAGCCCTAAGAGGACGCTGCGGACAGCAATATCTGCCCATGTTATGGACTGTCATGATGGCAATCTAAGGATATCCTTTCAGATTATAGATCATACACCTCGAAACATTAGGAAGGGTGACAGAGAACGCAGTCTGCTCAACAAGAAGCGTTCTGGATTTATTCATTAGGCACAATTGTTCCCCACGGTCTTAATAGGGATTTCGAACTGAGTTGCTTTTGCAACTAATATCTTGTATTCATATATAGTATTTCTATTTGTCTAAACCAATATATATATTTATTCATTGTTACTAATATAACATTATTGTTACAAATAGCATGTCATTTAAGTATTGCTACAATTCCTGTGTATTCACACATTAGACATTGATATGGTTTGCTCTGTACTATGTGGTTGCTATAATCATATCTAGAACGTTCTTATACCTTACTATTGTTTCAATAGGAGGTTATATATGTGTTTTTAATATGGGTTACTTATGTTTATGTGATCACTGTATATTAAGTGCATGGATGTTCTAAGGTGTTTTAACTAATTTGACAGATGAAGGGGTTAAACTTCGATTGTATATATAGCATTGTAGTACACACCCTCCTTAGCCCCTGAGGAAGTGGAAGGAGTTCCACGAAATGCGTTGGGCGGAGTCTTGTGTGTGTACCTCATGGTGGCATTGTGGGACCTTGCATGTTCTGTTTTTAACTAATCGAAATAAATCTTAGAATTTTAGCTCCATGCATACCCTCTGAGTCTGGTTGCTGGCCTTTGTTCTGGGAGGTACTCCCCGTATCTGTACAAATCAATGGTAACTTAATGTAAAGGGCTGTGGGACCTGGGAAATGGTCTGGGGAACATGTTCAAATATCCAGGACTTTCGAAAAATCAATTTTACTCTCACTCGCGATATTTTCGAGCTTGTTCGCGCCTAGGTACCATGTACATTTTACTCACGGATTTGATGCTCGTGTATAGGCTATAATGGACACTTTACTTGTAGATTCGATGTTCGCCTTCGCGCCTAGATACCATGGACATTTTACTCGCGGATTCGATGCTTGCATATAGGTTTTAATGGACACTTTACTCGCGGATTCGATGTTCGCGTTCACGCCTAGATACCATGGACATTTTACTCGCGGATTCGATGCTTGCATATAGGTTTTAATGGACACTTTACTCGCGGATTCGATGCTCGCGTTCACGCCTAGATACCATGGACATTTTACTCGCGGATTCGATGCTTGCATATAGGTTTTAATGGACACTTTACTCGCGGATTCGATGTTCGCGTTCACGCCTAGATACCATGGACATTTTACTCGCAGATTCGATGCTCGCGTATAGATTTTAATGGACCTTTTACTCGCGGATTCGATGCATATAGGTATAACAGGCATTTTACTCGCACATTCGAATGGACGAACATTCGATATTTATCAAAAGTCCAAAAATATTGAAAATCCGGGTCCGGGATAGTTCGAGAAGTCCGAATTTGTTCGAATAGTTCGGCTCGAACTCAGGTTCAAGTTCGAGTTCTAGTCCATCTCTACAGAGGATGTCACGCATTCTCTAAAGATGATATAGATATTGGATGCATTCCCTCACTTCAACTAAAAATAAAACTTAAAGATCAGACTCCTGTTACTAAGACTTAAATTACATTACCAAAGCCACTTTACCAGGAAGTGAAAGTATACCTACAAGATTTGCTAAATAGAGGATGGATCAGAAAATCCAGATCCTCATATTCGTCACCTATAGTATGTGTCCATAAAAAAAAGGATGGAACCCTAAGACTCTGCTGTGACTAATCAGAAAAAGCACAGGAGGAAGACGCAACAATTGGATGAGTTCTACACTATAAAAGGCAGAGTCTATACCCTGGAAAGTAAGAGAGACAAACAGAGCCAGGGAATGTGACAAACTTGTTTAGAGAATGGCCAAAGTTACACCTTCTGATGGATTGGTTTGGTTTTCCCACAAAGATACATCACAATATGGGCAGAGAATTCGAAAATCAGCTGTTTAATTGATTGGGAAAATACTGCAGAATTCAAAACTCACACACTACACCGTACCATCCAGAAGGCAATGGACAAGTTGAACGCTTCAACCGCACATTACTGTCAATGTTGCAAACTTTGTCCAAAAAAAGGAAAAATTGGAAGAATTCCCTGTCAAAAGTTGTACAGGCTTATAACTGTACCATGAGCGAAGCGACAGGCTACTCACCTTTCTTCCTATTGCATGGACGTTCTCCTAGATTACCAATTGACATAATGTTTGACACCCCAGTATCTGACACGTACAGAACATACATACAAGGTGGACCCGGAAAACTACGATCTTACTGGGAAAACAAAATTTACATTGGGAACAAATGGAAATATAAGGACAGTCCAGTGTATGAGGTAAAACCTGAGTCAGGATGTGGTAGGTCAAGGATTCTACACCGTAATCTCTTATTACCACGTGATTATCTCCCAGATCAACAACTGGACACTGAACTGCATGAAAAAACATCAAAAAGGAGAATAGCAAAGCCAAAACCAACCCATGAGACTGAAACTGATAGTTCAGATGAGGAGGCATGTCATTGGGATGACATGTGTCCACAAAATAACAATGAGCACAGAACTCGGAACCAAGTCCTGAAGCTGAATTATTTGAACCAGCAAATCCAGAACAAACTTTGGAGACTCCAGAAACTATGCCTGTAGAACAACATTCTCCTCAATTAGAGAATATGCCAGACTTACCTACAGAATCAGAGTTAGTAGATATGTCTTCAGTAGAGGAGACCCCTGAACCTCAGCCAATAAGAACTGTTCAACAAAAATGAAAACCAACTATACTTACCTATGATGCAATGGGACAGCCTCATTTATTACCAAGAGACTTTACAATAAAGCAAGTTGATATAGATGCAAGTCAATTCAGCTACCCAGAATGGTACCTTCCAACTGAATACTGAAGTGCTTTACATTTAGGGTAATCTGTTTATTGTTATATTTATGATGCCAGTTTGTTATGTTATAAGATGTTGAATATTCATATTGAATAAGGTACTCCCTTATTAGTACATTAATGTACTACTGACTAGTAGAGCCATAATATATATATATGGAAAAAGTCTTAAAGACCACTAAAGTAGCTTTCTAGGATGTTCAGTTATATAACTATTATTTTATGGTATGGTGGTTCTGCAAAATGTAACCAGTATTCATGCTGTGATCTCTAGATGTCATAGCTAGCACTGAATCTAGAGAACACCTGTGACCAACTTAAGAGTACTTGAGACACAAGGACAAAAAGTTGCTATTCTTATAAAGATAATACCACCCAAGTGTACTCTGTTTAGTGAAGTCCTAAAGTTTTCCAAGTAGCCTAAGGGAAAGCTTTAAATATGTCGAGGACAACATTATTCTAGTGGGGGACAATGTGGGCTATGTAAATGTATTTTCCACCCCCAAGCAAGATTGATATCAGGCCTCATTGATAGACATATGTGAGTAATATGCAAATTATGCACCAGCTCTCTGAGTAGGACCATGTAAATCAGGGAAGTGTTTCTGGTTGGACAGCTTATTGCAAACACCAGATTGCTGTGTGAAGAAAGGTCCTACCCACATGGTGATATGTCTGATATTTGAATATTGCAGGTGTCTGAATTAAAATACTAACAGGGTTATTCAATAAAAGTTTTTATCGTTTAAAATGGTGCTAATTTTGCCCCAACCAATCAGATGTTAGCTTTCAAATGTTAAATAAGATCTGATTGGTTGGGGCAAAATTAGCACCATTTTAAACGATAAGAACTTTTATTGAATCTCCCTGTCAATCCCCACAACCGCACCAGTGTTAACTCATCTGTTGTGCAACACTAGCATAACCACAATGATGTGCAGAGGGGGAACACTGTGGTGGTCTGTGGGGAAGAATCCAAATGCTACACACAAAAGTTACCCTGCCAATTAAAATCCAGTTTGGTGAATTTAAATATTGTTTTTATTACTTGGTAATCTCGTGTACATACACATGACAAAGTTTAGGAATGGGGAAAAATGTAAATGGCAAAAAGTTGTGCTGTGATGTAGTCTGTGGGGTTCCGAAAGGTCAGTGCTGTCTGGCATGTTCTAGTGATAAAAGTCTTGCACTTTTCATCTCATTTCACTTGAGAAAATAGATCTAGGAAAGGCTTTAGGATTTATTTTCTTTGTGAAAAGTAAGGGTTCTGTTTCTGCCATTGATTCACTGTGTAGGAACAATAGGAGACACATTACTTGTTTTTTAGATCTGAATTGATCTGTAGCTATAAATCTGCCAGCATTGCAATCTTCCCTGATTAATGTCACCTTAATAGCCGAACTACCACACGTTACATTACGTATTGCTCAGAAGGGACCCAGGAAATCCAGGAATACATTAGGGCACGAAAGGTGGCCATTAAACTTTATGACAATAGTGTCATTTTAAGGAGCTACGTTCAAATATCATTAACTCTTCTTGCAAATAAGGTACTGGAATACACAAAAATGCAAGTGACAGTTTTGTACAAAAGTAATTTACTTTTGCAGGATTAACCATATCTGCAATTTACCAAGGTTACCCGGCAATATTTCCTACAAGCTAAAATGCCCAAGTGTCATTTAGCAGATCTGGTTATCTGTGTAATCCTGGGGAAGACACCCATCCTAAAGGTGGCCATACACATGCAATTTCCATCGCAATGTGCCGACAGATCTCATTGGTATCTGTCGGCACATTGTAAAGGGAATCTGCACACATGGAACCGACCGACCCCCATACGCGGTAAAAGTAAAGTAAAGGGAGCAAAGTTCATCTGCACTCCGATTGGTTGGGAATACCCCCTACACACGAGCAATAATAGGTAAAATTCACGACAGGATTTACCTATTATCGTTCGTATGTATGGCCACCTTAAGGGGAATGATTTTCTACAACTGAAAAACAGTGCACCTGTCTCTTTACCTGATTACATGTAATTAATATTTATGGCTTTCTAATTATGTAAAACAAACAAGACTCTGGAAAGTCATCTTGGCACATAGAGGAGACTGCACTGTTTACCGACCTTTCTGTCAATAGCTATTAGCAGAGACAAAGACTGGCAGAGGCAATGGTCAGCTTGGTTTAGAGGGGCAGACAGAATGCAGTGAGCTTTATATGAATACAGGCGAGGGACACAAGTATGTATGTACTGTAATCTAGATGTAACATGAATCATTACTGTAAGGAAAACTAAACCTCACACTAACCTGTTCTAAAATGTTCTCAACATTTTAATTCTCCTTTAGACTGAGGACACACTACAACGCACCAAATCATGCGATTTCTTTGCAGTTGCGTGCATTGTTTTGCGTGTGCATGTGTGTTTTCACTATTTTTAAAGAGAAAATGCATGTGATTGCGAGAAAACATGCTTGAACGCAAAACGCGAACGGACACACAATCATATGCGCATAGGGAATCGCAGGAATGAGAAAACACGTGTGCAAAAAACGCGCTAGTGTGGCCTAACCCTCAAAACTCTTTTTGGGAAAATGTTGTGTTTAAAGGGATACCCATAGAACTATAGAACCAAATGTAGAACCAATGAAAACGGAGGGAAATGTGATCAATTTCACACACATTGTAATATACTGAAATATGAAGCTCCTCCAAAAATGGTTTTAAACAAGACGTTTCTACTCAATTGTGCTACATCGTACAATCTTACATCCACAGTTAGTGTGTGAGCTCCCTGTCCCCTCTATTTTATTTTTAGTCAATGAGATGTGTAGCAAAAGGACAGGCACATAAAATACAATGTGTAGCTTCTTTAATAGACCATAGGCTAGGTTTAGAGCCTTAGGAAATGTCTTTGTTAATCGCCATTCCTATAGAGAGTAGATAAGGGAAAGTATACCAATAACATTCTGATGCAAAGAAAGCCCAGATGTTAAAAAATACAAATGATCTTTGCAAGCATTGTGGCATCTAGAGTCATTAGTATAGAATGGGAAGTTTGGTTTATTGGATTGTCAGGACTCCTGAAGGTTTGAAAGCCAATGAAGAACACAAAATGTACTGTGCATTAGACCAGCATGGGGTTCATTAATTAGGTCCTGAGGTTTTCATAATGTCCTGTATATTAGAGGGAAGAGACATCCCATATTCAAGATGTCACACTTACACCAAATACATTGTGTGTATTTGACCTTAACACTAAAATAGCAAGCAAACACGATTACCCAGGCAGCAGGTTCTTGAGTCACTTAAGTAGGCTTAATTGTGTTAAGGGGTCACCAGTCCCTATACACTTCCAAAGATCCAAGAAAATTCCAGTGATTTATTTTAGGAGACATGGCACGACATGTTTCAGACCAGTGTGGTCTTTCCTCAGGTCCACTGGGGAACAAACATGCTGTGTCTCCTAAAATATATCACTGGTAGCACTGCTGTTTGGCTCTTGTGTGGAATTTTCTTGGATCTTAACACTAAAATACATTTGGCAGGTTGGCATCTTACTTTCCTGTTGTTACTTTTAACTTGGTGGGCACATGATCTTGCCCGATCATCTGAAAGACTTGTAGCAATGTAATATCAGTTAGAGTTTAGCTCCTTGCTTGTGGTGTCAGCTTGGGTAACACGGAAGTTAATCGCACAGCCGTTGTAAGCGATGTTAAATACAGAGGGTACAATATCATAAAAATGGGGGATAAAACTTCCTCTAGTAGATAAATGCATGTAGATCGGCACTACCTAATGTTATCTGGTCTGCTCAGATCACTTACCGTATCACCATTCTGAACCCTCTTTATTAATACTTAACCATAACGTGGATGACGTGACGTGGAAGTGCAGCAGTGATGGTCAGTGTGTATAATAATATGGCTGTTTGCACAAAATGATATGGACACTGTGGAAAAGGATGTGGTATTGTATTAACTGGGGTGGTTTACAAGAACCACCTCATCAATTAAATTGGCTATAATTGATCTTAGATACAGTTTGGCTGCTCCTGTAGGTTTATTCCCCTTGGTCTCATACTCAAAAAACAACAGTTACTGTACCAAGCTCAGAATGCCAAGACTGATGAGAAGACAAAGACACTGGTCAGGGAGGCCACCAAGAGGCCACAGAAACATTAAAGGAGCTGCAAGTACTGAATGGTACTTATATTCATGTCTGAATTGCTGGGGTAGGCTAAACATTACAAAAAGGTAAATTATGGACTGATAAGACCAATTTGCAGATAATCGCAAAAGTTATGTTTGGGGCAGAGCCAGGTGCTGTGGGGCTGATTTTGTTCAGCTTGAACTGATTCTTTGGTCAAGGTGGAAGGAATTATGAGTAGCTTTCAGTATTAGTCTATTTTGCCACAAAACTTTCACGTATCTACTAGGAAGCAAAGATAAAGGGAAACTTTACCTTCAGCAGGACAACAACTCAAAGAATACATGTAAATGAACAAAGTAATTAGTAAGAGAAGGTCAATGTTCTGGAATGGCCCAGCCAGAACATAGACCTGAGTGCTGTAATAATCAAAAGGTACTTCACTGATTTGTAATAAAGGTTAAACAAGTTTGAACAAGTTTTATGCTGGTTAATTTTCTATATAACAGAGTGAGTAGGTTACTGTTTTTTTACTCACCTTTTAAAAATATAAATGTTTAGGCTTGATCAAGGAGAAGTCATCTTGGATCTTTGAATATTTTTGATCAAACTTAAATGAGGAAACACAGAGACCCAGACAGTATATCTAGGTACAGAACGGAAGATACGGCCAAGACGTGTCATTAATAATCTGATCCATTCTTGCCTCTTGCCCGTAATGGCCATTCAGCAGGCGTTGTGGCCACATGTTCTTTTCTGTTAAGAGTTTCTGTTAGCTTAAGAGTTATTTACGCATTCTACACACAGCATACAGATAGACAGACAGATAGATAGTAGACAGATAGATAAATAGATAGATAATAGATTGATGATAGATACATAGATAGATAGATTGATAATAGAGATGGACTAGAACTTGAACCCGAGTTCGAGCCGAACTATTTGAGTTTGAACGGACTTCTCAAACTATCCCGGACCCGGATTTCTCGGACTTTCGATATTTTCTGGACTTTTGATAATTATTGAATGTTCAAACGTTCGAGGCATGCGAATATGCGAATAAAATGTCTATTATACCAATACGCAAGTAAATATCGAATCTGCGAGTCGTTCATGGGATAATTATCCAATGTTCGAACGCAAGAGCTCGAAAGTAGCATGCGTGAGATTAAAAATCGAGTTTTTGAAACTGGATATTCGAACATGTTCCCCAGACCATTTCCCAGGTCCCACATCTATGTACATTAAGTTACCAGTGATATTTTAATTTTATTTCATTTGAACTTTCAAACTATTTGACCCCCATTGACTTTAATGGGTCTGTTTTCCAACTTATCATATAGTTTGGCCATCTCTAATTGATAATAGACAGATAAAAGATTGATAATAGATAGATTGGTGATAGATAATAGTTATATTGGTAATAGATAGATAATAGCTAGATTGGTAATAGACACAGATAGATAAATAGATAGATCATAGATAAATTGATAATAGATCAATTGATAGATAGAAGATAGATAGATAGATAATAGATAGATAGATAGATAGGTAGGTAGGTAGGTAGGTAGGTAGGTAGGTAGATAGGTAGGTAGGTAGATAGACAGACAGACAGACAGACAGACAGACAGATAGATAGATAGATAGATAGTAATATATATTTTTTGTATTTGCATTTGACATGACCTAGGAGAAAGAGCATACAGTACATGCAAAGAAGAAGTGATCCATTTAGTATACAGAAGGAGAGCAGAACATACAGAGAGGCGATTAATCACACTCTGTTAGGGATAACAAGGATGTTCTTGCTGTAACTTCCCTTCTAGTTAATAGGATATTCAGTGCTGCCAAATGCCCTGTGCTCCTAAATGAGCTTGATAAATACACCCTAGAGGAAAAGAACAAGAAGCCCAAACATATGTGATTATAAAGCAGAAATAGGCAACCTGACATCCTCCAAACATTGTTAGACTACAAATCCCTTTCTCTGGAGGACGGTGGGGTTACACACGGTTTAAAGTAAATGTTACCTAAAAATAAATATTTAATAACAAGTTTAGCTATCCCATTTTTAACTTGCCTTGCTACTTGTTTCCCATGATCCTCTGTGGATAGGGAGCAGCACCCACTATCACATTAACCTTTAAATAAACGGTAACATTTTTAGGCAGCAATCAGGTCCTCATTACACAAGGAATCATCTAAAATGCATTTATCATTGGATTTCAGTTCACCTTGAAAGACCCATCATCCATATATTCCTGTATATTTTATGCATCTTATTCCTAAGCAGTTCTATGCCGATTTACGGGTTCCCAATCTTGGGATAATGTTTCTGCCTATGTTAATGTTACCATTAAGGAGCTTTTACACTAGATTACAAACTGCTTGATTTGGCATTATAACGTTTAATTAATCATAGCCTGGATAGATGGATCTCAAAGACAGTAGGGAAAGAAAATAAGTCTGATGAACAAGATAAAGGGTTAGGGCTCCAAATGAAAGAATCCCAATGAATGCAAAACACGAGACAAAAGAGACAAAAGCAGTTTATAGAAAGTCACTGATGTGCTGTCGGATTCTAAATCCAAACACACAGATCTGGAAGTCTTGGGGCTCGGAGATTTAGATAAATAGACCCCCCACTGACGTTAGAACAGTTTTGTTAGGAAAAGACATAGGCTTTGATTTTTAAACCAATCACGTTTCCTGTTCATTCTGTATAATTGCTCTGACAAAAGTGTTTAATCCCTGTGATTATGGAAAGCAAAACTGCAGTTATCACACGCCGCACTAATAAATAAACCATTAAAGGTCTCCGTTAGGTAAATATTTGCTTATAATTTTCATGTGTCATTTATAAAATAAAAAAAGATTGCCAGTTTATTGGGACTAGAACCACATCTGGAGCTCAGCCCAATTCCAGAGCTGTCCCAGTGCTGATCACTCACTAACTAACCCATCCTAAAATGATATTTTTCTGGACACCCTCTTACTTAAGGCTCATACACACAGGGCCGACTCACAATGCACGATGTCTATGAACGACAATTAGCGTGCCGTGTATGGGCACTTTATCAGCCAAAACGGTCGTTCTGTTGAAGGTCCGCCAGGCAATCAGGCTACGATCCTCAACCGAACAGCCATTTCGGCCAACAAAGCAGCCATACACGGCACGATTATTATCCGAAATGGCCATGCATACACATCGTGTGTTGCGAATCAGCCCATGCAATCGCATGTGTGTATGAAGCTTTAGAAACGCTGTTCAGATGCACATTTTACATATACATGTACACATTCATTAGGATAATCGGAGCAGTGATTTATTTTATGTTAGCAATGAATTACTTATTTATTATCTCATCACAATTGTGCACATTGTTTTCCTGTTAATTGGCATATCCAGTTACCAATGTGTGTAACACTAATTACACAGCATGCCTCTACGGGAATTAGTGCAATGATAGATAGACCATTGTTGATTATTAACTGTGTGGAAATCATTCATTAGCTACGTCAGTTAATATCTCCGTTTATATTTAAATGGAAAATGTCAATGCAAAGAGAACCTGAATAGATGCTATTTTAACTATTTATATTAACTTCTAGCAATGAGATGTAATAAAAGTTCCTATCGTTAAAAATGGTTCTAATTTTGCCCCAACCAATCAGATGTTAGCTTTCAAATGGTAAATAACATCTGATTGGTTAGGGCAAAATTAGCACCATTTTGAACACTAAGAACTGTTATTACATCCCCCTGTAGATATCTTATATATACAGTATTTTATATATGTGGGTTTTATTTAACTAAAGGGGTCCATAGACAAGGAAGGCAATCCGTGTTACGCAAGAGTCAGGAGTGGAAGAACACACCGGAAGGGCTTCACTTGCCATCTCTACTGAAATCAGTACATACATATGTTTCCATAGACTCAGATTTTAGTCCAAATATTCGCTCTACAATCACTCACCTAAGAAGAAGCATTTTTTTGTCTAGCAAAGTAACTCAATGATATCCCTGCTGATATCCAACTCATCAGGCCCATCCCATGTAGCCAATCTATCTGTTTTTGTGCGTGTGTCTGGCTGTACAATACTTACCTCCAGATGTTTCTGCAACATTCTGACATCCACCAGGCCCCATTACTTTGCTATAAATACCATGATCGTAATATCGATTGATCGCAGACATGCTCAAGCTGGAAAATGTAAGGTAAAACTGCTGTTCCACTCGACATTACAATCAGTTCAACAATTATCTTGGATCAAATGACATATTGGTGTAAAGGTGCCCATACACATTGCCAATATTTGGTAAATCCTGTCGGATCCAACAATATTTACTGAGCATCGGCAATGGATAGGTTGTGACGTTGACATCACAACCTATCGGTCCGAATGGAAAATTTCCGTTGGTTCTTTACCAGCTCCCTGTACTACAGTATAGGGAGCCGATAATAATCGTTCATTTTCCCCCTGGGCCACTCTCTTACCACAGTAATTGGGCCATAGCTGCTGATGTGATGCAATGCCATAAGGCCTCACATTGGACTATCCTTCCAATGGCCTACAATGTAGTGTAGTCAGAGTCCTTCACTCATCAAGATTATTTTGATTTGTTTGGGAGATTCAAGCTCCTATATGCTCTTCAGTATTGTGGTTATAATGTATGTATGTATTTTTTTTTTAAAAAGCACCACTTGGGGATGCAGCGCTGTACAGTAGCAAAATACAATAAAGTCATACAAGGGGAACAAATACATAGATAGTTTAGTACATAAATAAATGTATACTGTCATGGGGAATACATTGGGTTTTTCGAAGGTACTATGTTGGTGGGGGTGGGTAAAAGTAATATACATAGGGACAGTGTTTATGTGTTGTTTAAGCACTAAATAAATAGTTATATCAATATTAACAAATATGTAGTAATGACATTAAAGTATATAGAAATGTAAATAAGGCAACATCTATAAATAAATAAAAGTACTTGCATAGTCTCTACTCCTGTTTTGTAATGGATTCTTCAAAATGGAGTGTTAAGCCACACCCCAGGACGTTTTACAGGTCGGCAATGGAAGCTTACAAAGGAACATATTTATCACTTCCCTTTTAGTGTTGTATCCAATGGTGTGCTTAATTAGATTAACAGCAGTTTTAGCAAATCAAAACATTTTCTGAGTGTTAGTAGGGAAGTAGGAAGTGTTAGTAGGAAGTTGCAAGACTTATATGTCACATACTTTATAAAACATGTGACAGGCTTAGTAAAAACATTCTTCTCACTTTCACATAACTCCACCCCAACCCTCCCCTCTCAATAGACAAAAATGAGAGCTGCTGTTTGATGGACAGGAAGGGATATCTATATATCAGTGATCGACAATCAGTAGAGCTCCAGATGTTTGGAAACTACAACTCCCAGAACTCCCTAACTAAAGAGTGCTTGTAAAAGAATGATGGGAGTTGTAGTTTTCAAACATCTGGAGATCTACTGGTTGCTTATCCCTGCTATATATGACAATGAAGTGAGTTTAGGATGTTTGAAAAATACATTTTCCAGCATTCTGTGCAGCCAGTGAATGCTGTGAGTTCAACATCCATGCTCTATATCCTTACACTGTTTTGAATCTTAGTACATTCATTAGCCAATGGACATAAGGAAGAAACTTACTGCTAACAGAGAATGCTGGGAGTTGCACTTTTCAAACATGTGCATGTTCAAACCCTTGGGTAGGAATCGCTAAAGCATGGGCTTTTAATGTCTGTAAGTCAGTAAAAGGGCTTTATTCCAGGATGTATAAAAAATACATTTTCCAGCATTCTGTGCAGCCAGGGAATGCTGGGAGTTGTAGTTTTTAAACATGTGAAAAGCTGGCAGGTCAAATAGAAATGGGAGAGTATATGTGTGTTTGATCATATTATGTGGTGGGATTGCCTGGGGACTTTCAGACTTATCCCATTTGAGCCTCCCCCTGGATACTTGCTGGGAGTGGAAAGGGAGAGCAAGTTCAGAATGGATCCTGATACCTACTGGTTGAAGGGATTTAAGTAGCCTCTCTCTGGCCCTACAGCTTAACAGCTACATGCATAAGGGAGAGGCAGACAGACACCGAATCACTTGCATGTTTGTGCACTTTGTGTTGGTATCACTGAGAGCATGACCCCGAGCTTTCTATAAAAATAATTACCTAGCAAAACATACACACATCATTTCCACTGTGCACCAACGGGCACACTTTTTCTAGTATATAAATTATATAAATAAAAGTGCTAGAGCTTTGCCACAAGAGGAAAGGAGGTCCCTGCCCTGTAGAGCTTACAATCTAGTTAGGTGGGCAACATACAGATACAAAGGAATGCAAAGAATAAGCAAAGCTGGGCACACCAGTCTTACTAAGTGACAAAATATTTATTGTGATGTTTTGGCACTGCAAGCGAGCCTATCTCAGACAAATTACAACATGAGGATGCGACGCTTGCAGTGCTGAAACATCACAATACATATTTTGTCACTTGGTAAGACTGGTGTGCCCAGCTTTGCAATTTCTTTGGATGTCTATACTGTTGGTAACAGTCCTGGTTGCACCCAGCAAATATAGAGCAATTGTATGCCACCGGAATTTCTAAAAAAGGTGTGCAGGATCTTTTCTCTAACTCTGATACAAAAGAATGGGTGCAAGTGCCGAAGTGAGACAGCAGTGCAAATAAAACTATCATATACTGTGCTGGTTACCAGATAGGTAATTAACAGAACTGTGAGTGTAAATAAGTAACTATTCACTTGGGGGGAGGACCTTATGCTGAATTATGGCCTAGCTAGCAGTGGTGGCAGTGTAGGTTGCTGAGAGCCCTATGGGTCCTGCCAGCAAAGGTTTGTAGGAAATGGCAGACTGACATAATACCTTTGCAGTATTTTTTTTTTGCAAGAGATTGTACGTATATATATATATTCATTAATAAAATTACAAAATATGTTAATATTACCCAATAGCACTGGCACATTTGCGCATATAATAGGCTTGCGTATATGCTCCCTCTACTATAAAAGAGGCACTTTACTGTGTTTGCCCCCCTAATATGAGTAAGAAGAACCTCCTGTTTTGAGATGAAATGTAATTTCAATACAGAATACTAATGCTGTATCTGCATGCTTTGACCAATCAGTAAAGAGGCAGTTTTCTTGATTTCTGTTAATCCTTGTAATATGCAAATAAACTAGCAACAAATGTGCTGAGGCTTGTACAGTATCTGTCACATGTCCATCTCAATGGATTACTGAAAAACACAACCCCATGTAAAGATGGATTTTGTTCCGTTTTCGGATTCACAGACCGCGGGAAAATCCTGAAGATCCGAAAATCCGAAACCCAAACAAATTTTTGATAAGTTTCTAAATGTACGGAGCTATTTTCGAAAATAGCCTTGAACGTTCGAAAATTCTGCAAAATACGATCGGAGACCATTTTCGAGTTTTCGAACGTATTTTTGAGAATTTTCGAACCTTTGATGCTATTTTTGAAAAACATTGAAAATAGCCCCATACATTTAGAAAATTATCGAAAATGCATTCCGAAGTCCCAAAATCCGGAATCATTCGGATTTCGGAACCAAGGAGTTTTGTTTCAGATCCGGATCCCATCTACTTAGGGTGAGGCCACACTGCAACGCACAGGAATCGCGCACACAATCGCGAGCGTTATCACACGCGATTGTGTGCGCGATTCTTGCGCGTTTTGCGCATGCATTTTCGCTTTTCGCGTTATGGACACGCATGCGTTAACGCACCAAAAATGGTGAACGCATGCGTTACCAAAACGCGAACGGACGTGCAATCGCATGCGCATCGGCAATCGCGGGAATTCTTGCGTTCCCGCGATTTGCATTTTAGCGAAAATCGCGGGCGCAAACGCGAGCGCGAAACGCGTGCGCAAACGCGCAAAAAACGCGCTAGTGTGGCCTAGCCCTTAAGCAAAGAATTAATGTTTCGTTTTATTGTTTGGATTTCAAGTTCTGACAGAGGTTACCTTCCTCCTTTCAGGAAAATGCACTGACACTCCCTGAGGTAAGCTTTACTAGAGCAGTGAAAATCAGTGTGTACGGTTCCTCAGTTACCAAACAGAAACACTACAATCCAAATCATGGAAAGACCTTGGGGACTTCATCACAGCATTATTTCTCTTTAAACTGCACATCCAGATGATGTGTCTGCACTGAACACAATTGTGAGGCCAACGGTGACTTTGTAAGAGCTGCATAGTTCAGTGACTGAAACTAATGATCAGAACAATATTCTGGCCTATTCACAAAAATGGTCTTTAGATAAAGGTTCCCAGGAAAAAACATTCGCCACGTGTCCAGCAGCGTATTTTATGATCATGTTGGTTGTATGTCATTGGATGTACATGATCCTTTTTATTGGTTCAGGATAAAGCTGGGTACAAACACTACCGATCATTGAAAGATGACAGACAAGATCTGCAAGATCCTGTCCGTCATCTTTCAAATATCTGCATACACACAGTCCCGAGCGTTCTCCCTACATGAACCCTCGGGACTGTGTGTTTCCCTCGGCCACGGCAGACTTCTCTATAGGGAGTCTAGCACGGCCGATGGAAATTTTCGTTTTTTTCCCAATCATTCGGTGGATGTGCGCTCGTTCTGAAAACGAAGGTACACATAGTACCGATAAAGCCCGATATCGTTGGATCCTTTATTGTGTGTACCCAGCTTAAAGACGTGATTAATGTCTGTCCAGACAACTTTTATTTTCTGAAAAAGATAAAACAGGCACATAAACACATTAATCATGATAATGATACATAATAGAAAACTTAACAAGAGAAGAGGGAATGTCCTTGTAAGGTCCAATGCAGAAACATAGTACAGGAAAGTTAAACAATCCAAGAATAATTGCAGGTATTATTGTAAATGTATTTCTAGATTCTACCTCAGACTACAGCGCAAATGGGAAATCCACCATCTTATAACTTACTAGTCTCTGTCTGTGCTGGGACTCTCATTGCCAATTCCACCAGGGGAGATAGAGAGCTTGTGGGGTTTGCAGCACTGTCAATAATTCTGCTAGGTGATAACGTCTCAGCCCCAGCACTCAGACAATACAAAAGGCTATTTACAGTACATGTTACATTGTGTATTTACAGTATATGTTACATTGCGTATTTACAATACACGCTACATTGTGTATTTACAGTAAATGATACATTGTGTATTTACAGTACATGTTACATTGCGTCTTTACAGTACACATTACATTGCATATTTACAGTACATGTTACATTGCGTATTTACAGTACACATTACATTGCATATTTACAGTACATGTTACATTGCGTATTTACAGTACACATTACATTGTGTATTTACAGTACATGTTACATTGTGTATTTACAGTACGTTACATTGTGTATTTACAGTACATGTTACATTGTGTATTTACAGTACGTTACATTGCATATTTACAGTACATGTTACATTGCGTATTTACAGTACACATTACATTGCGTATTTACAGTACACGCTAAAAAAAAGTGCGTATCGTACAGTCACGTTATATTGGTAGTACAGTACATGTACATTGAGTATTACAATAACATACCTGTGTATTTACAGTACATGATACATGGTGTATTTACCGTACTGTTATATGGCGGATTACAGGACATGTGACATTGCGATTTACAGTACACATTACATTGTTGTATTTACAGTTACATGTTAATTGTGTATTTACGTATGTTTTCATGGTGTATTGACGTAACATGGTACATGGTGGATTTACAGTACCACGTTACATTGCGTCTTCAGTACATGTTCCGATGCGAAGTTACAGTACATGTAACATTGCGAATTTACGACATGTTACGTGCGTATTTACATACATGTTACATTGTGAAATTTACATACTGTTACATTTGTGTATTTCAGTACAGGTGTTCATTGCGTAGTTACAGTACATGTTTACATTGCGTATTACAGTAACATGTTCATTTTGTTCTTACAGTACACGTTACATTGTATATTTACAGTACACGTACATTGAAAATTACATACATGGTACAGTGTGAGTTAACAGTAACGTTTAAATTGCGTTTATTACAGTACAAGTTACCAGTGCGTATTTACAGTAATGTATACACTTATATATTTACAGTACACGTTACATGTGCTTATTTAAGTGCACGTTAAAGTGCATATTTACAGTACACGTTAGCAATTGCGGTATTAACAGACACGTACATGCGAATTTACAGTACATGTTACATGCATATTACCGTACACATTACATGCGTATTTAGAGTACATGTTACATTGAGCATTTTACAGTACACGTACATTGCGGATTTACAGTGCACGTTACATTGCGTATTTACAGTACCATGTTACAGCGTATTTGACCGTACATTTACAATGTGTGAAATTGACAGTACATGTTCCATTGCGACAGTACATGTTACATTGTGTACTTACAGCAAAGTTACATGGTGAATTTAACAGTACATGTTACATTGTGTATTTAAGTTACATGTTACAGTGTGAATTTACAGTACATGTTACATGGTGTATTTACAGTAAATGTTTACATTGCGAATTTACAGTACATGTTAGATTTGTGGTACATTTTACAGTAACATGACCATTGCGGATTTACAGTACATGTGACATGCGAATGTACAGTACAGGTACATGCGTATTTACAGTAGAGTTACCTGCATATTAACAGTCCACATACATTGCGTTTATTTACAGTACATGTTTTACATTGTGAATTTACAGTAATGTACATTGCTGTTATTTAGTACATGTTTACATTGGTATTTACAGTACACTGTTACATGGAATTACAAGTACATGTTACTGCATATTTACAGTATTAATTTGCGTATTTAGAGTACATGTTACATTGCGCATTTACAGTAACTTGTTAATTGAGTTATTTACAGTACACGCTGCATTGCGATTTACAGTACATGTTAAATTGCATATGTACAGTACATGGACGACATTGCATATTCACAGTACACATTACATTGCGTATTAGAGTACAGTTACATGGCGCATTTACAGTACTTGTGACATTTGCGAATTTACAGTACATGTTACATTGCGAAAATTTACAGTACATGTCATTGATATTTACCGTACACATTATGCGTATTTAGAGTACATGTGACATTGCGCATTTACAGTACTGGTAAATTGCGTATTACAGTACACATTTAATTGCGTTATTTACAGTACATGTTAGATTGTGTATTTACCAGTACAGGTTACATTGAATATTTACCGTAACATGTTACATTGCATATTTACGAGGACATGTTAAATTGCATATTCACAGTTACACATTACATTGCGTATTTAGAGTACATGTTACATTGCGCATGACAGTTACATGTTACATTGCGCATTTACAGTACCTTGTGACAGTGCGAATTTACAGTACAGTTACATGAGAATTACAGTACATCGTTACATTTCATATTACAGTTACAACATACATTGACGTTATTTAGAGGTACATGTTACATTTGCGCATTACGTTACTGTACATTGCGTATTTACAGTACACAGTACATGCGTATTTACAGTACAAAGTTACATTGCATATAAAGTACAAGTTACATGCGTATTAGAGTACATGTTACACTTGCGCATTTTTCAACAGTACTGTTACATTGACGAATTTACGCAGTACATGTTACATGCGAATTTACAGTACAGGTTCATTGCATATTAATAGTACACATTAATTGCGGATTGTAGAGTACATGTTACATTGCGCATTTCCAGTTAGTTATTGTTACATTGCGTATTACAGTAACATTAATGCGTATTTACAGTACATGTTTAGTAGATTGTGTATGTACAGTACAGGTTACATTGCATATTTTACCGTAATGTACAGTGCCATTTACAGTACAGGGCTACATTGCAATTTACAGTACTGTTACCTTGCATATTCACATACACATTACATTGCGTATTTAGAGTAAATGTTTACATTGCCGCCATTTACAGTACATGTTACAGTGCGCCTTTACAGTACTTGTTACATTGCGAATTTACGGTACATGTACATTGCGAATTTACAGTACAGGGTACTTGCAATCTAAGTACACATTACATGCGTATTTAGAGTACATGTTCCATTGACCAGCATTACAGTTACTTGTTACATTGCGTATTTACAGTACCACATTACCATTGCGGATTTCACAGTACACGTTACATTGCATATGTACAGTACACATTACATTGCGTATTAGAGGACAGGTTACATTGCGCATTTACAGTACACGTTAATGCGTATTTACAGTGCCACGTTACATTGCGTATTTACAGTAAACGTTACAATGCGTATTTCAGTACATACGTACTTGTGAATTGACATGAATGTTACATTGTGTCTGTACAGTACATGTTACAATGTGAATTACAGTAAAGTGTACATTGCGGATTTTAAGTTTTACATGGTACAGTGCGCTATTAAAAGTACATGGTACATTGTGAATTTACAGTACAGGTTAAATTGCGAACAGTACATGACAGTGTGTATTTACAGTACATGTTACATTGTGAATTTACAGTCATGTTACAGTTGTATTTACAGTTACATTTTACATTTGAATTTACAGTACATGTTACATGTGTATTACAGTACATGTTACATTGCGGGAATTTACAGTAATGTTAGATATTGTGTTTTACAGTACTGTTACATTGCGGTATTTACAGTACATGTTACATTGCGAATTTACAGTGACACTTGAAATTGAGTATTTACAGTACATGTTACATTGCATATTAAACAGTACACTTACATTGCGTATTTCAGTACATGTACATGCTGAATTACCAGTACATGTACATTGTGTATTTACAGTAAGGTCCATTGTTGTATGTACAGTACATGTTACAGTTGCTGTATTTACAGTACATTGTTACATTGCGGAATTTACAGTACATGTTACAGCAATATACAAGTACAACATGACATTGCGTATTTAGAGTACATGTTACATTGCGCAGTTACAGTTACTTTGTTACATTGCGTATGTACAGTACACGTGAACATGCGTTATTACAGTACATGTACATTGGCATATTTACAGTACATGTTACATGCATATTTACATACACATTACATTGCGTTATTTAGAGTTAATTGTACATTGCGCATTACAGTACAGTTACATGCGTATTTACAGTGCACGTTACATTGCGGATTTCCATACACGTTACATTGCGGATTACAGTACATGTTGCATTGTGAATTTACAGTACAGTTAACATTGTGTCTTTAAAGTACAGTTACATGTGAAGTTACAGTACATGTTACATTGCGTTATTTCAGTACATGTTAAATTGCGTTATTTACAGTCATGGTACATTGTGAATTACAGTACAGGTACATTGCGACCAGTAAATGTTACATTGGGTATTACATACATGTTACATTGTGAATTTACAGTTACATGTTACATTGTGTATTTACCAGTACATTACATTGCGACTATTTACAGTACATGTTAGATTGTGTATGGAAGTACATGTTTACATGCGAATTTACAGTACATGTTAGATTGTGATTACAGTACATGTTACATTGCGATTACAGTACATGTTACATTGCATATTTAAAGTACATGTTACATTGCTATTCACAGTACACATTGACATGGCGATTTAGAGACAGTTACATTGCGCATTTACAGTACTTGTTACATTGCGTATTTACAGTACACATTACATTGCGTATTTAACAGTACACGTTACATTGCATATTTACAGTACACATTACATTGCGTATTTAGAGTACATGTTACATTGCGCATTTACAGTACACGTTACATTGCGTATTTACAGTGCACGTTACATTGCGTATTTACAGTACATGTTACATTGCGTATTTACAGTACATGTTACATTGTGAATTTACAGTACATGTTACATTGCGACAGTACATGTTACATTGTGTATTTACAGTACATGTTACATTGCGAATTTACAGTACATGTTACATTGCGTATTTACAGTACATGTTACATTGCGTATTTACAGTACACGTTACATTGCGTATTTACAGTACACGTTACATTGCGTATTTACAGTACACGTTACATTGCGTATTTACAGTACACTTTAAATTGCGTATTTACAGCACATGTTACATTGCGTATTTACAGTACACATTACATTGCGTATTTACAGTACACGCTACATTGCGTATTTACAGCACATGTTACATTGCTTATTTAAAGTTCAGTGGTCTGTTTTCTTTTACATGGATAATTGGTGTTTTGATTCTGTGATTCTGATGGGACCTCTCTGACCTGTTCCTAATGTGGGTGCTTTATCCAGCAAGGGCCTGGGGGTATCTGTAAAGAAGAAATGGATTTGAATCTGACCCTGAACCCAGTTCTAAAGCAGATCCACCGGAACTCGATTTACAATTAATCACAGAACTGTTTTCAAGAATTATCGACAATTTGACAGTCTTTTACTTTAAAGGATAAGTGCATTGTAAAATCAAGTTATGTTCAGTTCTGAGATTTGCAACTACCTCCTGATTCTTCAGCCTCAAATGGTAAGGCCATTCGTTGCAGCGCCCGTGTGTATGCGGGGAGAGATGACGTGAAGCGCCCACAGGGCGTGTGTCAGTGCATGCACGGACATCGCTTCGCGTGCACACGGAGCGAACGGGCCTTGCCATTTGCTATTTATACCTTCATTTAAGTCAGAACTTTCAGACTTTTTAACTCCCATTTTCTAGGAAATACGTGAATCTGCATGTGGAACGTATTTCAGTTAGCTTAGTAATTTCTTCTGTAAAGTGCCTTTCCACCCATGGCGTAGATTATATTTATATGCCCCTTATTTTATTCTCTCCCAGGAGAGGGTCTCCCTGGTAAGGGAGACCAGGACCAGAATTGCAGGGCTAGATAAGTTGTCTTCCAGTCCTACTTGGACCAATAAGCACCTAGAGAACTACCTGACAATGACATTGTTTCAAACTACTATAAGCCATTCTCTATCATATTTACCTACCCAGAATCCTTTCTGTTTGTTAAATAGCATCACAAACTTTTGGGATTATTCTGCCAGCATGATGAATGCTTTGCCCTGTGCCAGTCCTGCATCTTCGACCTTGAAAACAATGTGATGTATAACTTGTGGAAATTCTACTGTGACTCCTAATAGCATGATGTATGTTCATTCATTTGCCACTGCTACAATCTATCTGACCTTACCAGGCCAGGCCAATGTAATATATGTACCATGTACTAAATCGAGGCTTCAGTGAAATTATCACCAATGTTATATATTATGTAGGAATTACTAGTTACTTTGCTCTACAAATAGCCAGCTCCATGGTAAAAGTTATATCTCACCAGCGGTCCAAATGTTGTCTAACCAATGCTGCCAGTTTCCAATGAATCACAGTACTACGGCTGGAGATATTTCCAATCCCTCTTATTGCCATGTAGGCCTAAAAGATAAAATCTGGCCTAATATCTGATTAAGCAGGGAAACAACAAGGTTATATGTTTAAGTGATCTTATTCTCCATCTTGGTGTCAAGTGTAAGTGTGCTTAGCATGTGTGTTAATTACTCAGTACACCTGAATTATGGTTCCCAATGCTCCTTACTCCAGTCTGAGTATACCTTCCCTCTGGTGTTCCTTATCACCATTCAGAATAAGGGATAGGCCACACTACTGCGCTTTATCGCAATCTAATCGCACTTTTAAAAGCGCACAGAGTGTTGTTGGGCGCACCATATCCTTTGGTGTCAACTTATCTGTAATCCTCTTATTGGAGTGCACGCGATGACCATTTAAGGTGCAATTCGCATGCGCTCCAAAATGATGAAAGCGCAAGCACAAACGGACAACAGCACACGGTAATGTGTAGTGTGGCCTCACCCTAAATAGAGGTAGGGAGTAGGTATATGATCTGTGTTTTGTATACTCCCTATCTTTATATATATTATCCAATATGGTAATGAATTGGATTTATGTCTGTGTGCTTTCTTTCTATGCTAAAGGTTCATACACACGTGCAATTGTGTGGCCGACCAGTGACACATGCTGTGCGTTGTGACCCGGCAGATCATCTATGAGGCAGGACCGAACCTCTGCATCCCTTTTACTGTGGCTGTACTCTGATATATCTACATTATAAGTCTTAGCTTCCTCCAGTGTTGTAACTGCTGCTGCTACTACTACTGATAACATTTATACCCATTCAGAATGCTAGCATAAAGGCTGTATATCTTCACATGGGGATTTTGCAGCTTGTGTAACCATGTTGTTAATTGGGGTTAAACTTTCTTCTCTGATTCATTTTATTGTCTGTGTTTTGCGATTCCCTGGCCATCTATTCATTATTATCGGTCTAATAATAAGGTAATTACTTGGATTGCTTTTTATAGAGGGTGTAGAATGATAGGATATAGCAATACCTGTGGGGTTGTCTGAGTTTTTGGTTGCTCTATACTACACACTTTTATTTTGAATTTATGTCCAGGAACAGACATCTGGGCAACCAAAAATCTATAGGAGATGTGGTGAGCTGAATTGCATTTAAGAATGATAGGATATGTCAGACTGAGTTGGATCCAATTTCAAATCTGTTGCTGTGGCTAGTAGAAAAGGAGATCTGCATTATCCATTTTTCTGCAGTAGTAGCATGACAGATTGTGTTAGAGGATACTAATTGCCTACTGTAACATAGACAGAAGTTAATGCCTCAAATGCATAAGTATCAGGGTCTCCTAGAGTAAGACCCATTTAAGCCTAAGATCCCATTCTACAGCCATTAGGCACTATGAAGCTTCAAGCCACCTGTCTATCTATCTGCCATTACCCATTTTAACTCTAGAGATTACTTTTTGAATTGTAGGCAGTTTATTGGTGACACCATGACTTTGCTTAAGCTAGCCATACACTGGTTGGCTTATGTTCAAACAGTTTACATTGTGGATGACTTTTTAGAGGAACAATCAAATACAAATTAAAACATTAATCAAACACAGGACTATACAATGACATGGATTCTTGATTCTTTACTGATCTGATTCTTTGCAAATTCGATTCTTTACTGATCTGATTCTTTACTGAAATGATTCTTTACTGATTTGATTCTTTACTGATTTGGTTCTTTACTGATTTGGTTATTTACTATCTGATTCTTTACTGATTTGATTCTTTTCAAATGCGATTCTTTACTGATCTGATTCTTTACTGATTTGATTCTTTAATGATCTTATTCTTTGCAAATGTAATTCTTTACTGATCTGATTCTTTGCAAATACGATTCTTTACTGATCTGATTCTTTGCAAATACGATTCTTTACTGATCTGATTCTTTGCAAATACGATTCTTTACTGATCTGATTCTTTGCAAATGCGATTCTTTACTGATCTGATTCTTTGCAAATGCGATCTTTCTATCTGATCTGACTTCTTTACTGATCTGATCTTTACTGATCAGATTTCTTACTGATTTGGTTCTTCATTGATCTGATTCTTTATTGATCGGATTCTTTACTGATCTGATTCTTTACTGATTTGATTATTTAGTGATCTGATTCTATACTGATTTGATTCTTTGTTGATCTGATTCTTTGCAAATGTGATTCTTTACTGATCAGATTCTTTACTGATTTGATTCTTTACTAATGTGATTCTTTACTGATTTCATTCCTTAATGATCTGATTCTCTACCGATCTGTTTCTTTACCGATCTGATTTTACCGATTGATTCTTTATGATCTATTCTTAGCAAATGCAATTCTTACTGATCTGATTCTATGCAAATGCAAATTCAAATGCTGATTCTTTACTGATGATTTGATTGTTTTTTTCTGATTGATGCTTTTTTGATCTGATTCTTTTTACTGATCTGCCATCCTGTCCATCTTATGAATTGATTCTTTACTGATCTGCCATTCTGTCCATCTTACGGATCTGATTCTTTACTGATCTGCCATTCTTCCATTCTTTACAGATCTAATCTTTGCTGATTTGATTCTTTACTGATCTGATTCTTTACTGATCTGATTCTTTAATGATTTGGTTCTTTATTGATCTGATTCTTTATTGATCGGATTCTTTTCTGATCTAATTCTTTACTGATTTGATTCTTTACTGATTCGATCCTTTAGTAATCTGATTCTTTGCAAATGTGATTGTTTACTGATCAGATTCTTTACTGATTTGATTCTTTTCAAATGCGATTCTTTACTGATGTGATTCTTTACTGATCTGATTCTTTACTGATGTGATTCTGGATTGATCTGACCCTTTACTGGTCTGATTCTTTACTGATCTGATTCTTTTGCTGATTTGATTCTTTACTGGTCTGATTCTTTACTGATTGATTCTTTACTGATTTGATTCTTTACTGATCTGATTCTGGATTGATCTGACCCTTTACTGGTCTGATTCTTTACTGATCTGATTCTTTTGCTGATTTGATTCTTTACTGGTCTGATTCTTTACTGATTGATTCTTTACTGATTTGATTCTTTACTGATCTGATTCTTTGCAAATGCAATTCTTTACTGATCTGATTCTTTACTGATTTGATTCTTAATTGATCTGATTCTTTATTGATTGTATTCTTTACTGATCTGATTCTTTACTGATTTGATCCTTTAGTGATCTGATTCTATACTGATTTGATTCTTTACTGATCTGATTCTTTGCGATTCTTTACATATCAGATTCTTTAGTGATTTGATTCTTTTCAAATGCGATTCATTACTGATTTGATTCTTTACTGATTTGATTCTATACTGATCAGATTCTTTGCAAATGTGATTCTTTACTGATCAGATTCTTTACTGACTTAATTCTTTTCAAATGCGATTCATTACTGATGTGATTCTTTACTGATTTGATTCTTTACTGATGTGATTGTTACCAATCTGATTCTTTATTGATCGGATTCTTTGCAAGTGTAATTCTTTACTGATCTGATTCTTTACTAATTAATTTGATTCTTTTCTGATTTGATTCTTTATTGATCTGATTCTTTACTGATCTGACATTCTGTCCATTGTTTACGAATCTGATTCTTTGCTGATTTGATTCTTTACTGATCTGATCTTTACTTATTTGATTCTTTACTGATCTGATTCTTTACTTATTTGATTCTTTACTGATCTGATTCTTTGCAAATGCGATTCTTTACTGATTTGATTCTTTACTGGTCTGATTCTTTACTGATTGGATTCTTTTCTGATCTAATTCTTTACTGATTTGATTCTTTACTGATTCGATCCTTTAGTGATCTGATTCTTTGCAAATGCGATTCTTTACTAATTAAAGCTATGTCCACCCATAAATAAAAAATTTTATATCATGCTCCCCCCCGTCCCCCAGCCCAACCGCATGTTTAGTTTTTTTAAAAAGCCCCCCAAACTCTTACTTACCTCCCCTCGATCCTCGCCGCACTGCCGGCCCTCTGCTTGCGAGAATGCAAGCCGAGGGGCGGGACCGGCAGTCGCGTCTGTGATTGGCTGAGCGGCAGCCAATCACGGACGCGGCTGCGGTCATTCAGTGCAGCGGAGGAAAGCGGAGAGGGTAAGAAGAGTTTGGGGAGCTTTTTAAAAAAAAAAAACATGCGGTTGGGGCTGGGGGACATGGGGACAGAAAATATTAGGGGGTTTTTTCGCTAGGGGGAGGGATAGTAGAACAGGAGGGAGAGGGAGGGAGGGGGAGGGAGGGGGGAGAAGGGCTGCAGCACGCATGGCAGGAATCTCCGGGAGGCCAGGTAGCAGGCAGTGTCCTATATGGACCTGCTAGCCTCCTGGTGGGCAGTTTTTGGAACTTTGGGGGGGGACTACAGGAGAAACCAGATGGAGTTGGGATGTGAGGTAAGGATTAAACTTACACTACATGGTGGGGGCACGTAGTGGGGGATTATCGTTTGGGGGTGGACATGCCCTTTAATTCTTTTCAAATGCGATTCTTTACTGATGGATTCTTTACTGATCTGATCCTTTACTGGTCTGATTCTTTACTGATCTGATTCTTTACTGGTCTGATTCTTTACTGATTTGATTATTTTGTGATTTGATTCTTTATTGATCTGATTCTTTACTGATCTGATTCTTTGCACATGCGATTCTTTACTGATTGTCCAGTACAGTAAGTGCACATGCTTGTTACTGTGAATTAAATTAAAATCTCTTAAAAATAGAAGTTTTTCATTCTAACTGATCGAGGTTCAAAAAATTCAAAAAAAAGAAAGAAAAAAAAGAAAATGATTTTGAAGCAATTCAATTGACAGGTGGACAGACAGTTTAATTGTTAGAAACACAGACGTACAAGTACACAGACAGAGGCACAGTTAAGTAGCCAAGTAAAAAATCAGATAGACAGGTAAAAAGTCAGATAAATAACTAGGAACACCTGTACAGATGGACAAGTATACAGGCAGATGGATAGCTACATAGACATGTGTACAGGCAGATGGACATGTACACAGATGGACAAAATCCCAGGTAGATGTGTACAGATTGATGGATAAATAAATAGCCTGTCACATACAAAGCCAATAGAGACAGATGGTTAAGCAGACAGGCACATACTGTAGATACATGTATATGGTAATGTTATGTGACTCATTATGTCACAATAGAAGAATACCAGACTGTTTTAGTCTATGTACCTGATGCAATCTAAATAGTTAGAAACATAACATACATTTTGGACTCAGATACTATATAAATAATTGGGGGAAGAAAATATGTCCTGTCCAAAGGCAAAATCTGGTGTTGTTTAAACATTTGAGGGATTTTTTTTTGGATTACTGTACAAAAAGGAACATAATGATCAGTAATTGTATTAACTTACAAACATCCGCAACTGTATTTCCAGAAGAAGAGTCTCTGTTTTATTTGCATGACATTGTGTGATAGAGTGTTGGTATTAAATGTGTTACATTGGCTGAGACAGGAGGAGCAGATGTTGCCTCTCCCTTGTTCTTCATTATTCTGCATCCTTTAGTTATTCACAAATCTATTCAATATGTCTAGATTATCCACATTTTTTGGAGTTTCTATCTCTCTATCTATCTATCTATCTATCTATCTATCCATCCATCCATCTATTCCATCTACTAAATATACTATTTTACCGTTATCTATCTGCTAAATATCTATCTATTATCTATCTATCTATCTATCTATCTATCTATTATATCTAGCATCTATCTATTATCTATCTATTAGATACATGAGATGAGCTGTGAGAGATTTGAAGGATGGATTAGCGTGTGGATCGTCTACCCCAATGATCTCTCTATCTATCTATCTATTCTATCCTATTATCTATATACTCAAAATCGAAGAAACAGATTATCTGAGGGGATGACGAAAATCTACTATATTTATTATTATATATCTAGCTATCTATTTACCTATTATCTATCTAAATATCTATCTATTATCTTACAAATTGTACTTGGTTGAAGAACGCACACTATTGAACTTCTTGCTTTTTAATATTTATTCAGTGACATGCTTGCACAACGTTAAACAGCACCCGTTAAAGAAAACTCAAGGAATCTATCTATTATCTATCTATCTATCTATCTATCTATCTATCTATCTATTATCTATCTATCATCTATCTATCTATTATCTATATATATCTCTATTTATCTATCTATTATGTGTGTGTGTGTGTGTGTGTGTGTGTGCAGAAATAAAGTAAGTTATTTTTCTATAGAAAGGAGATATTTTTAAAGGCTGGTACACACGATACAATAATTCGGCCCGACCGACTTTCATTTTAGTGTTTCTAGTTCTATTATATTTTCCTTAGGAGATAGAGTGTAAAATTGGCTTCCTATTTCATTATTAATTCTGCGAACAGCCCCATTTTACCTACAGTACTAATATCCCTACAGTGTAATACACCGGAGAGCAGAGAAGCTGTATTGATAAGTAAGGAGATGACAAGAGGATGAGCATTGTGTACAGAATGAACCGCGTGTTTGGTAGAAATGGCACATCGAAGTAGATGAAAGGGGAATGTTTGTTACTGTGTTTTGGCTATTGAATGTTTAATAGGTAAAAAAAAACAGACGGTGATTTATTTTCTTTTAGCTTGCTATATATTTAGTTACCTGACCTTTTCCCGATGCTGAGAAAGTTACAGCAGATACAGTCTAGTATTTATTTCCAATATCTATATAAATACTGCAAACAAAGGCTAGTATATCTATTATTTTAGTATATGTGGTTCATAAACAGGGGCTGCTGGATGCCATATATTAACAAGCTATATAATACTCCCAATAATACTTTGGGAGATACTACATTTTCTCTAATACGTGACCTAACTTGAAAAGGGCCACGCTAAACAAGTCCCCTCCCTCTTATTTCAAATCTACAAGTCTCCATTGCAAATGAGCAGGCAGTGAAAGGGTTCAATTCTACTGCAGACTGAGAGGTCAAATCTGCAGGTGGAGAATTCTAAATCACAAGCAAGGGGATCATTTATCAAGGCCCAGAAGGGCCATCCATGACAAAAGAAGGACAATCTGCTTGGTTTTCCTGCTTGTTTTAAATAGAAAACCCAACACCTTCATTGCCTTTACCAGACTAGAATTTGCAAGCACTTCACAAAATTAAATTCTATGTTACTTGGTGGATTTTTTTTTAATTGGTGGGGGGCAGTTTCATGTTTTTTCCCCTTGGGGGGGCATGTTGGTCTCTATTGTCACCCTAGATTTCTAGATATTAAAGCAGTACACTGTGATTTATTGTAGACAAATGAGATACAAATGATTACAGTTTAGCATGTTATCTTTAGAAATAAAAGCTAGGTACACACAGTCCAGATTTCTGACAGATGAGAGACAGGATCTGCAGATCCCCTCTGCCATCTTTCAAAGATCTGCATACCCAACAGTCCCGAGCGTTCTCCCTATGAACTTCATAGGAGAATGCTCGGACTGTGTGTTTTCCATCGGCCGTGCTAGACTCCTCTATAGGGAGTCTAGTGCGGCCGATGGAAATTTTCGGCCTTTCCCAAACGAGCGTTCGGCCGACTCGACCGTTTGGCGGCCGCACGCTCGTTCGGGAAATGAGCGTACACACATAACGATAAAGCCCCGATACCGTCGGATCCGACGGTATCGGGGCTTTATCGTTACTGTGTGTACCCAGCTTTAGAAGAAATCAGAAATAGGATGAAGGGCCTGGAACAAAATAGTTGAATGAAATTCAAATAATTGCCCTGAGGGCAACGTTGCATTATTGGTTGGAATAATAATAATAAGGAGAATGTCATGTTATTGATGGGAAGGGATTCCTTACCTTACAGGTACAGTACCATAGATGAAATATACATTTTCATTTCAGTGTCCCTAGTTCTGCTGTGTATTCCTTGTTTTAATAACATTCGTCCTGCCATAGCTGGGACACAATTATTAGATAAAGCAAAGTACAGAATTGCACACAAGCTATTGGTCAAGAACAAGTTTTTTAAGTGTCACCAGTGAGGAACAAGCACAAAAGTTCACCGATTTCCAGAGGTGACTAAATGAGGGACCTGCTGACCTGCCTCGTGGAACCCTGGAAGATGCATCTGTCCAGAACAGCCTCTTTAATTGATCAATTGCTGATCTTTCTGGAATGAGATGGGGTTTATGATCTTTTGCAACCCCCTTAGGTGGTTCCCTGTGGAACTGTCAGCTCTTAATCAATCTCTACAGAGACAGGGACGCACAGAGGGAAAGTATTTAATTGCTTTGGGATGGTACAAACCTAGCATATAAAATAATAATCGTAAGAATTGCTGCACACTTACAGGCTTCCAAGGAGTAGGGTAAAAAAAATCACAAAGAATAATATTAATAAAATTAAAAATACAGCCCCTAATAACATCTTTCCTGGTCTGAGACTGTGTTCATTGTTAATTATTATGTTATGAAAGCTTTCCCACTTGCTTAATATGAATCTTATCCAGCCCCTCCTTATATTTGCCCTGAAAGGTACTCTGTCTGTGCCAATCTGCCTTTTTCACATGTAAATTAAGACAGAGCTGGTTTGCAGTGGATAGGATGGGATCAGACACTGTGCCTGCAGGCAGCTCCGCTCTCCTCCTTCCTAATAGCACCAGAGGTCGCTCTGATTTCCTTAAAGACAGTTCACACATCTTTGCCTTTTCAGACCTCCCTTATCGCTTGCATCTGAGCAGAGTTTCACAAGAGCTAGGAGGTGCTGCACACATTATTCCTATATGAAATGGCATGAAGAAATAGCCCTGAAGCAATACATCTTCATTTTGAGTTACGGTGAAAGGATATACTATTCAGTATACACAAGTTGCCTCTTCTTTACGCCTTATTCTAGGGGGAGGTGGGAAGGATTCTGCACTACCTGGAGGAGTGGGCAACAGGTTCAACTATCTAAGACCCAACATAGGAGACGTGTGATTTCTCAAGGAACACTGAGGAACATTTCCATCCATATTTGGTAAGAGATAAGTTGTCACCATTACTTCCAAAAGTGAAGAAGACTTCTTAGCCCTGGCAGCGTCCAGGCTGAGCCGCAGGAAGAGGGTGATTGGTGCGGCCATAGGGGTTGCCATGGTACTAATCCTGCTAATTGCCATCCCTTTGCTGGTTAATGGATCTAAAACCAGCACCCATTATGAGATGCTTGGTAGCTGCCGAATGGTCTGTGACCCATATACTCCTCAAACCCAAGGAGCAGATTCTAGCCAGGAATTAACACTAATTTCACCCCCACCAAACCTTCAGGTAGGTAAGGGAGACCAGGGCAAGAAAGGCAAAACTGGAATAAGGGGTCTTCCAGGTCCACCCGGGCCGCAAGGACCTAAAGGACCACCTGGAGAACCTGGTAGACCGGGACCTCCTGGTCCACCAGGTCCAGGGCCAGGAGGATACGTCTCATCATACTACAGTCCCAAGATCGCCTTTTATGCTGGTCTAAGGAAACCCCATGAAGGATATGAGGTATTGCGTTTCGATGATGTTGTTACTAATGTGGGAAACTACTATGAGCCATCCACAGGAAAGTTCACCTGCCCACTACCTGGGATCTACTTTTTTGCCTACCACGTGCTAATGAGAGGAGGGGATGGGACCAGCATGTGGGCAGATCTGATGAAGAACTCCCAGGTAAGGAACCCACCCCTCATGTGAATTATGCATGTGTGTTTATATATATATATGGCTATATTTCCTTATTATCCTCACAATACTATGAATACACTTTCATTTGCCAGTCCTGGCAAAGAACAACTACATGGCAGTCACAGAGTATATAGATATCACTTTACAGATCTATGAATGAAATGTCCAGATTGCTCACAGGTGAAGGTTCCAGGGCAGCTAAGGAATAAGATGGTAAGTTTCCTGTCTTTTAAAAAGCTGCTTCCCAGTGTTCATAGAGCAGGTATTTTTGTGCTGATCCAACTAAGATCTGCATAGAAAATAACACTAATGGAATTGAATTTTCAATCACACAAGTTGTACATTATCATGGGCTTGTACTTTCATTAGAGGCTAATTTTATCATAAAAAAATATTTAAAAGAAATATCTCACAAGGGAGCAAAATAATATAAAATAACAAAATATCATGTTTATATTAAAAATGAGCATGCAAACATTTTCAAAAAGTTTGCTACACATTCAAACTCTAGAAATTGCTTTATTCATTTGTGCTCTATTTTGTCTGTATGAACAAAGCCCTATTAAACACACACATATATATATATAATATATATATATTATATATAGCTATATATATATATATATATATATATATATATAGATATATATATATATATATATATATATATATATATATATATATATATATATATATATATATAGCGCCCCATTATATATATAGTTATTTTTTTAGGCAAGCTGCTGGTAATTGCACAAGATAACTATCTAATGAATAAACAAGTTCAGCTTGGTATGATCCACTATACACTGTACTCGTGCCAATGTTGGCTGCTGGAACATTAAGTAAAGGTGATCTGACCTGTTGGCTACTGCTTGAATTCATTTAATGTAGACAGGTGGACACTGGACAGGTATACAAACAGGTGAATTACTAGATAGATAGGCATAAAGACAGATTGACAGTTACACACATAGATACATACAAATAGGAGAGAGATTGGTTTGACAGGTGTATATGAAGAGGCATATAGTGTACAAGATAGGCAAGTGTGCAGACAGATAATTAGATAAATAGGCACACACTAGAGTTAAATTAATAAAAAGTGGTTTTAAGATATTATGGGTGGACAAGACCTAACGAAGTAGCACAGCCAAGAACAAACTATACATTATTGTAGTTTATCAGATTAATTCATTTAAGCAGCAATTTAAGCAGAATTAAATGCACATTATGTTATTTTTATTTTAACAGAAAGGAAACAAACATAGATCAAAACACAGGATGAGAAATGAAGAAAGAATAAATGTTATTGTAACAGTGCAGATAGATAGATAGATAGATAGATAGATAGATAGATAGATAGATAGATAGTTGGCTATCTATCTATCTATCTATCTATCTATTTATCGATTTATCTTATCTATAGGTCTATCTACCTTATCTACCAATCTATCTTATTTATTTATCTATCTCTCTCTATCTTTCTCTCCCTCAAGCTATATATCTATCTATTTTATCTATCAATCTATGTATTGATCTATAATTATTTTAACTCTGATAGTGGGAGAATATACTAATTAGTATTAACAAGCGTTTCCATAATGTATAAGAAAATGAAAATGTTTATTTGTTGTCCCTGGGGATACAGATAACTGAAAATCAGCATCTTGAATAGTTTCTATCCTGTGACCTAAGTCACCATATGTGTTTTACAGCTCCCAACTTCTATGCTGTTTGCATAAACAATACTATAAATCTATATAATGTAGAACAACATATACTATATTTTAAATCTCTATAATGTAAAACAACATATACTATAGTATACTATAAATCTATATAATGTAGAACAATATAATCCTTTAGTGAGGGTTTTTAATATCTCTGTTGTATCTAACGTATGTAATAATTTTATGTTAAAATTTTGGAGTAAACCAATCCCCCTACACTAATTTAGACATTTGGCGGGAGTATTCTGGATGGTTATATTGGTGACAACTAGAGTAAATAGAGAAATAAAACAGCAAAATAATTTATTCATATGCCCTAATTGCTAAAAGTGTGGGATTTGGTTTAACCCAAAATCCCTATATATAGTAGATAATGCTTCCCTTCTGTAAATAATAAGGATATTAAAAGTCACCTCTGTGATTTCTGTGACTATATATAAGCAACCATATAAATGTGAAAGAAGGGTCTTTTAACAACCCTATAATTTATTATACAGGGTATATTATCAATTATACTCCTTATTTATAGGCATTGTTTGGTTAAAGGCCTCAGATATTGCCTGTATTGGTATGTAAACCCTGAGACTTTCCCTCTTTTATATTACTAATAGTGCTGCAGTCAACACCCCCCCCCCCAGTTGCCTTAAAGGTTTGTGTGTTTGTGTGTGTAATGACTGGAGCACATAACACACACACATGCCCTCTTACTTGGAAAATGTAGCTTTTTTATGCCAGAGGTTCACAGTAATTCGACACCCATACTTTTTAGTACTCTGGTTAAATATCTCTGCTCCTCTCTTCCTGACGCTATTTACTGCAGTCGTGCCCTTCTGCCACCTTACAGGTATGTGGACTGGACACATTACAAGGCCTTCTATGTAGACATGCTCAGGTCACATACCTACCATCATACATGTATGTGCAGTAGTCATGGCATCCCAGATACCCTTTCTCTGGCTTTTACTATACAACTTTTGCATCCGGCAAGTGTGTACACAGTCTGCAAAACGAGGCAGTGTAGTAGTACACTGATAATAAGGATATAATTTACAGCTGAACTTAATTAGCATCCACTGAAGGGGTGAATTATTTCTATAATGTGTTTTCAATGTGTGGTTGGAACACTAAAAAGCGATCCCAAGGAAAAACAGTGTTGGTGTATCCTAGTGTGAAAAAGCCCTATGGGAAAACTGGAGGTACGAAATGCAGAGAAAGTAACAAAAAGTGCAAATAAAAGTTGTTCTCACTTAATTAGTGACATTTTAACACTACTTTCCATTTGACCAAGGTGATTGTGCAAATCGGGGTAACAGATCTGCAAGGTGGTAACATCTCCTTACTCTCCAGGGTACTTGTGTTGTTATACAGATGGCCAGTAGATGTCACTGTGCACATAGTCACACTGTGTATACACAGTACTTTCTATACTGTAGAATTAAAGTTTATGGTTCGGTTGTATAAGGCCTGCATGACCCTGCTAATAAAGGTACCATTATAATCTGCAAATTTCTCAGCACCATTAAATTCATCTACTTATTGACAATCCCAAATGCGCATGGATTTTGTTATCTGGCAGTTCATTGGTTGTTTGGGGATCATTTAGCTCAGAGAATTATAACAGTAAACGTAATTTCAGACCCCATTCTACTTCTTCATTTGGCTAATAACAAACTATACAAAGAGCGCGACCTAGCCATTTAATGTTATGGTCTCATGGATGGGTAAGGACATGCCCAGTGCTGTCACAAGTGGGCATAGTCATGTTAATGAATGTCCCAAATGGTTGTAGGTAGAAATGTCATTAAATGTTATAAGTCAGTGGGCTGATTATCTGCATTTTGCACAACCATCAGGATATATCCTGAAGAAGAACAAAACTGCTCGTTCTCACCCGAATGTTAATGACAATTATATATTTTTAATTATTTTTAAATAAAATTCTGTGTCCCAGTAAATGAAAGCTGATGGGCTGGTTTCACAACAATGTGGTATAAAGTTGAAACCAACACTAGATGAAAATATGGAAGGTGAGATGTCATAACATGTTTTGTGCGACTAGTTTTTATGGCAAATTAGGTGAGGAGAGACTTCTGGGTAATGTCCAAGTTTTCACGGTAGATATGAAGCTTTGGAGCTTTACCCTGAACTCTCCATAACCTACTTGATCCCTTGGTGGTTTTATTTCACTGCTTTCTATAGGGCAATAATCCTTTCTTTGAAGCTTTATTGAGCGCTGTACAGAGAGCTGATATCTCTTATTTATGCCCACTGTCCAATGTACCAAGGCCATTGCACCATTCTGTACATTGCATGACCTTAATGCCAGTTATTTGCTATCATTAAGAAGTTCACACTAACAGGGAGATTCAATAAAAGTTCGTATCATTAAAAATGGTGCTAATTTGGCCCCAACCAATCAGATGTTATCTTGCAAATGTTAAATAAGATCTGAATGGTTGGGTCAAAATTAGCACCATTTTAAACGATAAGAACTTTTATTGAATCTCCCTGTAAGTATCCCAATCGCCTAAGTACGCGGTTGTGCAGTGTTCAATTCGCTACCTGGTTCAAATGTGCAAGTAAAGTTTTAAAGTCACACTAACCCTCAGTAAAGGTTTAGCGCTAAAAGGTTAGCTTGACTTTAACAGGGAGATTCAACCCTGAGCCACGCACACTCTGAGCAAATCAACCATAGCAGATTTACTAGTGGCTGTGCGGCTCTGGGTGACTCTCACCCGCAACTAAGTATTTAACGCCAACTATCAGCGTGCAGCCACTGGTAAATAAGATTGTGAGTGCTGTTCGAGTGCCTCCTCCGGTACATAAACCAAGAGTTAAAGTGGTGATAAACAATTGAAAATCATTAGCGTTACTTTAAGCTTTAAAAATAGTGCTGTGCCTGCTTTCTACCACCACGTACCCTGTAAGAGTAGATTGTAGCATTCGCAGCTCTCTGTACATCGCCCCCCATGTTTTTCTTATGTTACCATCGCCTAGTTATTTGTTTAAACACAAATGTCTCTAAAAACCCGGCCAGTCAGCCGTCTTGAAACAGTTGAAGAGATTTGCTTAATTTCTTTCACAAAAGGTTATCACTACAAAAAGAACAAATGTTTCTTGGCTTCCATATATTGGCCTGGTGTGTAAATATTTATACCCAGCACATTGTACATTGCTCAAGTGTAATTGTTACTTGCATTGTCAATGGAAGAGAGGCAGCCGCAGGTATTCCTTTATGCTGACTATTACAAAGGTAAATGTAAAAGAAGAATCTAAGAAAAAGACCATAGTCTTCCACACTCACACACAGATGTCATGGCCAAACATGTTAAGGGTTGATAGATGCAGTTCGGATACCAATATGTTTTTCATAGAGATTTGTTTCTGATATAATTTACAAATATACTATCCTAACAGGTTCAAATCTAGAGATGGCCGAACTTCATAAAGTCAATGGGGGAGTGATAGTTTGAAAAGTCCGGCTGATTTACAGCTAAACTAACAATGGTAACTTACTGTAAATGGCTGGGCACCTGGAAAATGGTCTGGGGAACATATCACTATCACCAAAACTTGTTAAAACAAGCAGGCAATTTTCGTTTTTTGCGCAAGCTTTATTCGAGGGTTACGGCCAATTCGAGGGTTACCGAAAATAAAACCAGAAATTTGAGGGTTACCGAAAACGAACAATACTTTCGAGGGTTAGCGAACGATACATTCAAGGGTTAGCGAACAGCTCATAAATTCGATAATTCTCGAAACAGTGACGACAAACGTTCGATGTATATTAAAAGTCGGAAAAGTTCGAAAGTCCATGAAATTTGGGTCTGGGATAGTTCGAGAAGTCCGAGTCCGTTCTGACTTGTTAAGTTTGACTCGAACTCAGGTTCGAGTTCTAGTCCATCTCTATTCACATCCAATCCCCCTACCAGCAATAGTCTTCTGTGTAAATAGAATTTCATAAGTTAATGTTTAATCAACAGTCTTGCCTCTTTTTACATTACATACATTTCAAGCACTGTTAATATTTTAAAATTCGAATCAAATGGAAGTTAAAGGACAACAATACCCCAAAAAACAACATCTCCCCCATTATATGTCCACACTTCCAGCAGCTAAAATCGCTGACTCTCATTTACAACCGTGCTGCCTTCCCTTAGATATCACACAACAAAGATGAGTGCTAAAAGCCCGCCTCCTAAATACCCCGGGGCCATGATTAACACATCACTTGTCATTGGCTGGTGGGAATGTCTGTTACAACCTCTCTCCTCCTCCTCTGCCAGTCAAACAAACTTGAACTGTTCAGTTGCTAGGATACAGCCTACATAATCAAGCTGATCAAAGATGGGTGGAGTAGTGTTTTCTCACTGCTAGTTTTGAGTGACCGTTATAGGCAGACAGAATTATTACACCCCCTTCACAGTGTGGCTAATTAAAGGCAGAGAGAAGCTCGAAATCAGGAAAAAAACATATAGGGAGGGCTGCATACCTTTACTCTTTTGAAAGCAGTTTTTTAAAAAAAATGCATTGAGGCAATACAGTTATCCTTTAAAGGGAGTGGAATTTTGGAATATTTCACACAAAAATTAAAATTTTTGTTGAATTTTCAGCACTGCGTTTCAATTTTTTTACAGCATTTAGATGAAATTCTAAAAGTTCTGCGGGATCTGCAAATATTCTCTTATCTTTTCAGCAAATCTTTTTTCCCAAAATTCTATTCCTACACATTTAAAATGTGTTCTGCCCTATCGAATCTTCACATCAAGGAATAAATGAAGATTTGATTTCCTTTTTCTCCTCTTTTTTCTGAATTTGACTATTGGATACACATTTGCCACTTCTTAACTGTTCATGACTAAGCATTTTCTTAAGCCCCAATACATGGGGTTGACTTTTAAGCAAACTGTCTAAATTTATTGGATCGCTCTACAATGTTCTGCCAACCCCATCTTCAGTCCCCATATCTCCTCAGATTTCAAGTGGAAAGATCATAGCCTCAAGGTGGAAGGATTTGAGTGGTTCTTTCGATCGCAGGGACGTAACTATTAGGGGCGAAAGGGGAGTAAACGCAGAGGGGCCCATTTTTTATTTTTCCTATGACAGATATAGCCTTCTCCCAGAAAACAACTGTAGATGAAGCACAGATAAGGGCCCCATCATAGTTTTGCTGGGGGCCCCAGTAATTCCTAGTTACGTACCTGCTCAATCAGAAATCCGATTGGAAGTACATCTGGCCATGTATGGTCATCTTTAAGTCTCCTGCATTTTTTTTCTTTTGTCCCCGGCAATTTTCAAGTATAAAGTATTTTTTATTTCCCTTTGGGGAATTGCCGCTTTAGACTCTTCTCTTCTTACAGTTTACACTCGGTTTGTTATACAATTGTTCCTGTTTATGTAATATGAAGATAAAACATGTGCAGATTTAATATTAATCTTCTTACCCTCTCAGGTCCGCCTCTTTAATGAGGCAATGTGAGGCAAAAACCTCAGGCGAAACATTGAGAGGCGGCAGCCAGGCCAGTAAAAAAAAAAATTGTGCAAATTTTTAAAGTTTTTACTGTCTGTTCTCACTGTATGGGACCTTTACTGTCTGTTCTCACTGTATGGGACCTTTACCGTCTGTTCTCACTGTATGGGACCTTTACTGTCTGGTCTCACTGTATGGGACCTTTACTGTCTGTTCTCACTGTATGGGACCTTTACTGTCTGTTCTCACTGTATGGGACCTTTACTACTGTCGTTCTCACTGTATGGACTTTACTGTCTGTTCTCACTGTATGGGACCTTTACGTCGGTTCTCACTGTATGGGACCTTTACTGTCTGTTCTCACTGTATGGGACCTTAACTGTCTGTTCTCACTGTTATGGACCTTTACTGTCTGTTCTCACTGTATGGGACCTTTACTGTCTGTTCTCACTGTATGGGACCTTTACTATCTGTTCCCACTGTATGGGACCTTACTGTCTGTTCTCACTGTATAGGACCTTTACTGTCTGTTCTCACTGTAAGGGACCTTTACTGTCTGTTCTCACTGTATGGGACCTTTACCGTCTGTTGTCACTGTATGGGACATTTACTGTCTGTTCTCACTGTATGGGACATTTACTGTCTGTTTTCACTGTATGGGACCTTTACTGTCTGTGGTGGCAGGCTCTTTTGGGCAAAATTCTTTATTCTTCTGTTATTATGGTGTGGATAAATGTTTATTTAAAGAAACTGTGCAAATAAATGATGCCAAAAGTTCAAAATCATAAAATGCCTAGCTGCGCTTGCACTCACAAAGTCATGCCCCACCCAAAAAGACACTGACCCACTCACAAGCCATGCCCACCCCATTTTGCCAGGGCAGCAATCAATATTTGGCTCAGGTGTCAGAGGCACCCCTGTCTGAAGCTGTAGATAAAGTGCAGGTTTTATTATGAAAAAAAACATAAAAAAAAAATCATAGTTTATTTTTGGTAAATAAATGTTGTCAGTCAAGATATTAGCCTATGTATGCAGTTAAACATTCTCATATCTCCAATGGGTAATGAGGTGGGACATGGGCAGGGCTGGACTTTGGAATGTGCATTCTCTGTGGGTTACATATCCAGGGAGCGTTGGCCAATTAGTATGTCTGCTGTTTGTTTTGAAGTGTTTATTTGCATGGATGGGGGCAAGGAACAAATCTCACACAGGTTGATATTTATTATAAGGCCGGCCCTGGACATGGGTGGGACCTATTTTTACCCAGGCTCAGCAGTCCAAGACAGCGGGACAGGCCCCTTAAAAAAAGGGGTTCCCCTGCAAAAACAGGATGGTTGGGAGAAATGCATTCTAACCCGTGCCCAGAGATCTATTCATTTACTAGCCAACTTGCTTTACACACTTGAGCGATGTGTGTCATCAGTCAGCATTATTACCATAAAAGTACATAACTAAATAATGCTATCCCAACAGTTTCTCTATAACCAGCTTCTGTTGAATCTCTTTAAATAAGGGAATGTTCATACCACAAAGTGAAACCTGATATCACCCCATAAATTCACACACACTCTAATATTATATTACTTTCATCACTGCATGCCTGACACATACGGTCATTTTTTAGCTCAATATTCCCTCCAACAGATAAATTTATAATCCGTCATTCAGGAAGTGACACAGCAGATATTTTGACCTGATCAATTGTTTTACCATTTAAATGATTTACAAACACTGGGATTTCTTTATTTCAAACAACTGCTCAGCGCTAGCCTGTGGTCAGTCGTAACTAAGCACGGACAAGTAGCCATGGCTGAGAGTTTACCGAGACTGAGGCTCCGGTCCATAAAAGTCCAATATTTCATGCTTGTCGATCGATACACTGAAATGTCAGTCAATCGGACTAAAAAATATTGGATGGTGTGTACCTAAAAGACAATAGCAAACAATTGTTCAGTTGCAGTGTTATCACCAATCCCTAGCCAATTCAAGCAAAATATCTCCCTTAGAGGAGAACTACATTGCAGAATAATAGTCCATTAAAAGGCATTAGTTTGTACTGTCTATTGATACAAAACTAATTTGTTTAACTTTACTATAAAAGGACCAGACATAAGGTGGCAACCCATTATTTCTCTGATTTACTCAAATAAATGGCTTCTTTATTTTGCACCATGGTTGTAATATGTCAATATCAGCAATGGCCATAGAAACCTGCACAGGTCTTTGACAGCTGCGGACATAAATTTGCCATCACATTCGTAAAATAACATCACAGCTGTGAAGCACCGCTAACGAGCATCACTTTATGGCCAAGTCGTTAGTGGTCTTTATAAATCTGCACTATTGGAAATTTCCAATATCCCTGAGAGCTCTGCATATTACATCATCTAACTGCAGTCTAACAGGGTTTATGTAAGAGAGCACGGCACCCCATACATCCTAGCCGTTCTCTGAACAAGCAAGATTTATATCCAATGTCAGTCTGAATTTAAATAGCACCCTATTAATAAGGAATTGATATAAATCTAACACACTAAGTAACGTCCAGTCCCAGCTCATGCACGTAACATTCAGTTTTATGCCAAGTTAACAACCCAGCAATTTTTTAAAAAAAACAAAAAAACTGTTAACCTTTTCAGTGCCAGACAGTTTTGCAAGTTGTCTACCCTTTTTTGCCAGAAGAATTTTCAGGATTTTGCACTCATATGGTTTAACTAATTTTACAGTAGGAAACCCCCAGTAAATTAGGATATTATACATTGTTTTTTTCAGCACAAAGTGTACTTTAGCATGGTATCAACATTTTTTAACTTTTCTGGGAATTTAATTGGAATTATGGGTAAAAAGTTAAAAAAATTAAAAAATAGCATTTTTCACAGATGTTTCCCGTTTTTACTTACAGTTATTAAGGTTACGCACAAAAATCTTACTTTTTCTAAAGAGTTGATACTCCCGAGTACAACGATACCAGATATATGTAGGTACCCGACCTTTTCCTGTACAGGAGACGCCCCCCAAACTAAAACTGCACCTTCAAGAATATACACCAAATTAAAATGTATAACCACTACTGACAGTTAACATGAATATCTACCAAATTAACTAAAATATCCCCACAAGTGAGATATTTTAGAAATTACACACCCGCCGGATATTATGAGTGAGGTAGTTTCAATCAAAATGCAGATACCCGGACGCAGAGCTCTTCGTCCAATTGTAGTTATTTTCTCACATTTCCTTTTTTCTTCAACTGTAAATCAGACAAAATCACAATGCGAATTTCAGCTAAAAATGTGGAGGAAAGTTCAAACGCATCTCAAATATGAAAGCCTAATCCCTCCGAATAAACGGGATGCCATATTCTGGGTGTACCCAGGACATGGCTACCAACTAACCCAAAGTGGGACTAATGCCAAATGGCAGTGACAGTAAAAAAATTTAGCCATCTCTATATTTGAACATTCTGCAGTTTTTTACACTAAACACCCCTGTAGCTTGGAAATACCCCCAGAAACTATATATTTTTGGAATGTAGGCACCTCAGCCAACATAGCGCTGTAATTCTTTCATTCATACCATCATGGTATATATAGGTGCAGCTCTTCTGTAGAAGTCGCACTTTGGCAGATTTTCTGAAAAAATTAACAAAGAACAACTTTCAAAGGTAGAAATCATGCCCAAACCCCATGGAAGTAAAAAAGTTACTAAATGATCAATCTCCCAAATGTCTGAATCCAAACGGTATGCCATATGTGTGGTACACACGCGGACGTGGAAGCGAAACAAGCCACAAAGTGAGACAATGCACGATGGTCAAGAAACAGCGAAAATATTTAGCCAATTGCGAATTCGGACAGTCTGCAGTTTTTTTCCACAAAAACACCCCCGTAACTTAGAAATAACCCCACACACTATATATTGCTGAAATCTACACACCTTCAGCTATGAACACTGTAGTTTGTTCATTCATACCATCAATGGTGTGGGCGCAGTTCTTCGTAGGAAGTTCGCATTTGTCTGAAAAAATGAACAAAAAACAACCTTCCAAAGGGTAAGAAATCATGCCAAAACCTCACGGAATGCAAAAAAAAGTTACCAAATATCATCCCCCAAATGTCCTGAATCAAAGGTATGCCATATGTGTGGTACCACGCGGACATGTGGAAGCGAAAAGCCACGAAGTGAGACAATGCATGATTGCCTCAAAAACAGCAAAAATATTCAACCAACTCTGAATTTCAACAGTCTGCAGTTTTCCACAAAACACCCCCCTCGCTCAGAAACAACCCCCACAAACTATATATCCTGAAATGTACACACCTTCAGCTATGTACCACTGTAGTTAGTTCTATAACCATCAATGGTGTGGGCGCGTTTTCGTAGAAGGTTGCACTTTCTGAAAAAATGAACAAAAACAAAATCAAAGGGTAGAAAATCATGCCAACACCTCATGGAATTGTAAAAAAAGATTACCAACATCAATCCCCCAAAATGTCTGAATCAAATGGTATGCCATATGCATGGTTAACACGTGGACGTGGAGCTACTAGTCATGAAGTGAGCCAATGACGATGGCTAAAAAACAGCAAACATCATTCAGTCAAATCCAAATTAACCACAAAACAACCCCAAAACTCAGAAAATACTCCCTATAAATATATATCCTTGGAATCTACACACCTTCAGGTATGTAATTGCTTTAGTTTGTTACTTCATACCTTCAATGATGTTGGAGCAGTGTTTCTTCTAAGAAGTTGAATGGTTAGCCTATTTTGAAAAATTTAACAAAAAAAACTTCCTTTCAAAGTTAGAAATCATGCCAAACATCCCAAGTAATTAAAAAAAAGTGACCAAATATCATCTCCCAATTGTCCTAGAACAAACCAGTACTGCCAATGCCTTGTTACACACGCAGACGTGGAACGAGTGCTACAAGAAAAGCCAATGCACTAGTGGCCAATTACAGCAATTTCAGATTTTGTCATGACTAAACAACACTCTGCTATTAGAAATATCCCCCAAAAACATTATTCTTGGATCTACACACCTTGTCGCTATGCAACGGGCCATTCTTCTTTGCTACCACCAATGGTGGGGCACCGTCTGCGAGAATTTCACACTTGTACAGTTTTCTGGCAACAAATGTACAAAATATAATTTCAAAGTTAAAAATCATGTTCAAATTCCCATGCAATATAGAAAAAAACTTGTCAAGTATCATCTCCCAAATGCCCGATCAAATGGTATGCCATATACATGGTTAACACATGGACGTGGGGAAGCCACTAGTCACAAAGTGAGCCATGCACAAGTGCCGTTACAAGAAAAAAAATCAAAGAGCTCTGTAATTTGAACAGCTTACTCTTTTTCAAAGGAACCGGCCTGAACCTTGGAAATGCCGCCACAAATAAAAAACCCACTAAATGTCAATCTCACAATTCCTGAATCAAACGGTATGCCATATAGTGAGTGCAAACAGAGATGTGTCACCAACTAGCTCAAATGGGACGCATGCACAAGCGCAAATACAATAAAAAATAAAGTGCTCTGTAATTTGATCAGTTTACCCCTTTTCAAAGGAAACAGCCCAGAAACTTGGAAAATACCCCCATGGACTATAATTTTTTGGAAACTACTCACCTTCAGCCATAATGGTGCCATGCTACATACATAAATGAAGAATTCCAGACGCAGTAATCCATAGAACCTATGCTTTTTGGAGATTTTTGAAAAAAATAAAATCAAGATGATTAAAAGGTTGAAATCCTACCTAAACCACTTGACAAGTAAAACCCCCCACTAAATGTCAATCTTCCACATGTCTTGAATCAAACAGTATGTCATATGATGGGTGCAAACAGACACGTGGCACTAACTAACTCAAATGGAAGCATGCACAAGTGCAATTACAAGAAAAAATCTAAGTGCTCTTTCTCATAGAAACACCCAAAACGTGGAAATACCTCGCAAACTATTATTTAGGAAACTACACCACCTTCAGCGACATAATGGTGCCATGCTTTCATACATACATGAAGAATTCCAGACGAGTAATCCAAAGAATTCTGTGTTTTTAGGTATTTTGTGAAAAATAAAATAGATGATTCAAAGGTTGAAATCCTATAAACCCATTGACACGCAAAAAAACTCACTAATGTGAATCTCCCACATGTCTGAATCAAACGTTATGCCATATGCGTGGGTGCACAGAGGTGTGGACGAAACTAGCTCAAATGGGACGCATGCAGAAGTGCAATACAGAAAAAATCAGTGCCTGTAATTTGAACGCCTATTCACACTGGAAAACCCCCCAAAAACTATACTTTTTAGAATCTCACACACTTCAGCTATGTAACGGTATCATGCTTTCGTATATTATGAAGATTCCAGACGCTGTTATTCATAGAACTTCGTGCTTTTAGGAGATTTTGTGGAAGAAAAAAAAAAAAAAAAAGAGGTCTCTCAAAGGTTGAAATCCTACCTAAACCCACATGGCAAGAAAAAAAACCCCATAAATGGCAATCTCCCACATGTCCTGAATCAAACATATAACATATGGGGGGTGCAAACAGAGACGGGCCACCAACTAGCTCAAATGGAACCCATGCGCAATTGCAATTACAAGAAAAAATTAAAAACCGCCACAACCACCCCACCCCCCTTTTAGTGGTATTTTAGTGAAACCGGTTAGTACGGAGAGTCACACAAGTTTTGATAACTTTACTGATCCTAAAACTTCAATCCGGTCGTTTTTGGTACCTCTACCTCTGCAAAAATTTCTACTAAAATAGGCTTAGTTTCCCTTGAAATCGGACAAATAATGATCTGCGTTTACTTTACCGATATCACCGGGGGCATGGGAAGCTTGGAAAAGACAAAGTTTTTGCTAATTTAGAGTTTTAGGGGTAAAAAAAAAAAAGGGGTGTGTGTATCACTTTAAGAAATTTTTTGTGGTGCGCATTTCCCCTTTTTTTTGGCTCATTCCCATAGATGATCATCAGATCATCTTAGGGAATGATAACGAATTGGAATACGGGCTAACATGCCCGTTTTCCAATTCAAAATCCGATCGGAAAAATCACTTTCCAGGAGTGATTTTTCATTCATTGGCAAAGATCAATATTTGGTCAGAAGTGCAACCAAATTTTGATCTCTGTCCCCATTTTTTTTCTAAGTCTTTGCTAAGTAGCAAAGACTTAGAAAAAATCCTATTGTATGGAACTTTGAGTTCCATTCACAAAATGTATAGTAAAGGCTGTCAGCATGACAGCTTTTACTATACAGGTACTGCAGCATGCTCTATATGAGAACACTGCAGTACCTCCAATAGACCACTAGGGGGCAGAGCACTTGCAAAGGGAAGACCCCGGTGAAGGGGAAGCCCTGTGATGTCACCGGGGTCTCCCTACCGATCTTAGCAGAGGCAGAGAGGGACGGCAATAGAGGAGGGGGCACCACTCAGGCACTGCTATCTCCCGATCCCCCCAACGGATTTTTATGAAATCAAGGGGGGACCGAGGGGGCTAGGGGGGCACCTGAATGCTGCCCCCCGATTGCCCCTAGCAGTTAAATTTTTTTCGTAAGCAGTATAGCAAGCAGGCACATAGTGCCTGCTGCTATACTTCGGTAGTAAACTGAGATCGGAACCGATCTCAGTTTACTAGTCCACTAGACCACCAGGCAATATGGGGATGGACACCAAAGGGAAGCCCCGGACGTCCTGTGATGTCACGGGACTTCCCTTTCCGCTGCGGCTCTGCAAGGAATGAAGTACCGGGAGGTGGGAGGGATTCCCTATACGATCCGGCACTTTAGGGGTTAATTTCTTGAGATCCCCCCATCGGTGTGGGACCAAACCGATGGGGGATCGAGGGGAGAGGGAGGGCACTTGAATAGTGCCCTCCGATCACACGGGGGAGCCTGCGGGAGGGATTTAAAGGGCCATTGCCACCAATCGTAAATTTTACCATGCTTGGCAAAAAAGGAAGGAAATAGAGCGCCGTAAAATTTACCATTGGTGGCAATGAAAGGGTTAAACATTAACATGTAACATCAAGAGACACATTTCTGGCTAAAAACAGTAAAATGTCTATAATTTATCATACTTATTATTGTGTTTATTTTTGTTTGCTGATCTTATTATGCGACATTAAATCGTAATTACGATTGGGAAAGTCGATTGGTAAAATGATCGTAGTATTTTCCGAAGTTCCGATTAAAAGTAAATATAATGTAACCTCACAATAGACGACATTAGACATTAATCACCTAACAAATTGAATGTCGAACAATATGTATGTTACAACTACATTCAATTAACATTGTAAATCTGTATCGGCCACTTTACAATTGCAATAACCTTTTGTAGTGTATGGCCACCTTTACTGTGAACAAATTCTGTTTATGTTGATTGTCTAATGTCGCTATCAGAAATATTTATGGAGATAATTTTTTAGAATGACTAGAAAATACCCCCAAGGGTGGCATTATACTAAACGCTGTATATGTGTAAAATGGTGCCCACCTTTGCATTTGTATCATGAAGATTACCCAGTTTTTTCCTCTTTGTGAGGTTGATTTTTCTATTGGTTGGACAGAAAGACCGGAAAGAGAGGGTCGGGGGTTGTCAAACCATAGTGTGGCAGAGCAGTTCACAGAGGGGATTCTGGTTCTGCCAAATGATTGTGGAATCTCTTAAAGCCCAGTAGATATTGTGTCTATCTATATGCCTGCCACTAGCTAAAAAGATTGGAGGAAGTATATACTGTTCCACTGGTATTGACATTAATCGTTACATTTGTTATAATAGTACATTTGTTATAGTAACAAAAGTAAAAGACTATCATCATAAATAATGTGTAAGAATAGTAATACATGTATCATCACTGGTAATACATTACTTTACATGTAATATAATAACATGGCTGTTTTAGTGTGCAGTATTTTGGTTGTGGGGGTTCTAGCTGATTGACTGTCTATCAGATTGTTTTTGCTGGTTAATGGGGGGGGAGATGTAACCTTTTAACCCTTTTGGCCCAGAAAAAGTTTTCAGATACTAGTGCCCCCCCTTTCCAACAGTTTTTTTTTGTTGTGCCTTCTTTGGATCAACTGTTAGCTGTAGGGCTCATCTGTAGACAGGCAGACATTATGACATTATGGGTAGGGTATAAATATTGGACATATGTCTTTATACAACCTACAAAATACAATGTTACTATGTTAAAATGTTAGTATGTATTCTTCTATGCCAGTGGTGGAAAAAGAACACAGACCATTTACTTGAGTACAAGTAGAGATACCCAAGGTAAAATATTACTCCAGTAATTTTTTTTTCAACTTTACTGAACCAAACCACCTTCCTCCCCTAACAGTACCCAGGGTAAGGATGTAAACCATTAGGGCCTTTCCCCTGCAGTTATCCTAAACAGGGGAGGACTGGGACCTTTTGGCCTGGGGGGCAAATACAACCAAGTGGCCCTTTCACGGTAGATCACAAAATGTTTGACCATGCCCACTTTACTAAGGTCACACACTTTGTTTCAGTTTCGCCCATTTGTAACACCACTATTCTCATTTTACATGGTTGCCGAGTGTTCTCCCTAGGGTCTTTTAGCCGGGCGGCCCACCCGGCTACTTTTTCATGCCACTCGGCTTGAAAAAATTCTTGAGATACTTGTGATTTAAAAGAATTTAGATGTCGGTTTAATAGGTGTACCAATAGGTCAGTAAAAACTCCTGCCAACACTGCCCAGTCCAGACCCCTTTTTTACACTTAGCACATGTTAACTAGCTTTTCCAAGATCCCCAAGGCCACAAAATGGTGGCACATGTGCTTGAGCTGCCATGTTACGTCTGGGTTACCTTCAGATGTTGCAGCACTACAACTCCCTGCAGATGTTGCAGCACTACAACTCCCTGCACTCTACAAACACGGAATGCTGGGAGTCATAGTTTTCAAACAACTAGTGAGCTGAAAGTTAGACATCCCTGACCAATATAATGAGCATAATGCAGTGCACAATTTTCCCCACCACCAAATTTTCCCATCCCACCCCACCCAGCTACTTTTTCATGCTACCCTGCTGGAAAAAAATTCTGGGAAGAACACTGCTGCCTACAACATTTTAAAGTGTATGATATGGTTTAGATAACTAATTGACTAATAAATTGAAGTTCTTCCTTAACACTGGTTAATGAACTGGAGGGCTAATAACACTGGCTAATGATCTGGAGTGCTAATAACACTGGCTAATGATCTGGCGGGCTTATAACACTGACTAAGAATCTGGAAGGCTGACTAACACTGTCTTATAATCTGGAGGGATGACAACACTAAGGACCTCGATGGCTGGCTAACCAATAACCAAAACATGTAATTACAGTGTGCATGCCCTTTAAGGTTTTAATGTCCTATTACTATTTTTGTAACAGGATTCTCCTTTGATGGGCATATCCATCCCCGAAATCAGATTTTGTATGCAGTTAGAAGACCCCCCAAAACCTAGAAACTGTTATACTTATACTAAGCTGAATACTACAGTAGTCCCAGGATTGCAGCTGGAATGGGTAAGTTACAGGGTATAAACCTGTATTTGGAAGACCAGTCTTAGCAAACTGCACTCTTTTTCCTAGTGTTGGACTTATCAAAAGGGCAAAAGGCAGCAGAATAAAAAAAGTGTAGTTTAGTAATGGTGGCTATATAGAAAATATATAAAAACATATGCTGGCAGCTAGTAAATACTAGAGATGGCCGAAACTCACGGTTCCGTTTTCAGGTTCCCGGATCTCAGGAAAGTCCCTTAGATCCGAAAAATGGAACTTTTGATTATTTTCGGATGTTTGAGGCTATTTTTGATAATTTTCGAAAATAACCTTGAATGTTCGATAACCCTCGAAAATACGATCAAAGACTACTTTCCAGTTTCTGATAGTATTTTTGAAGATTATCGAACGTTCGAGGCTATGGGCCCTATTTATAAAAAATTGATATCGTTATCGGAAAAATAGCGATTTTTTATAAATAGTGCCCTATATTGGATAATCCATGAACGTTCGATCATTATAGAAAATAGGCTCCGAAGTCCCAAAATCCGGACGATCCTACGATGTAGTAACCACTTTGTGACTGTTATTGCATAGTGTGAATTCAAGAGGTAAGTTGCGATCTTTTGCACGGCTTCAAACTAACAAATGAAAAGGCTTTAATTTTGGTGCAAAGAAAATAGTGCAATAATCATCGCTAAATTTATTGCATCGCTGGCACTGTGCTATTTCCAAAAGTTTTTGTAAATGGTGCAGGTAATGCAAAATGAGTACAAAACCCTGGCTGACCTGATATTAAAGGATATGTCCACCCTTAAAAACAATTTTTGATATATGATTCCCCCTGTCCCCCCAGCCCCAACCGCTCTATTTATATTCTTAGAAAGTTCCCCAAACTTTACTTACCTCCCCTCCTTCCTCCGCCGCGCTGCTGGCCCTCTGCTTGCGAGAAAATGCAAGCAGAGGGGCGGGACCGGCAGTCACGTCTGTGATTGGCTGAGCGGCAGCCAATCGCGGACGCGGCTGCCGGGAGTTCATTGCGGCGGGGGAAAGAGGGAAGGTAAGTAAAGTTTGGGACACTTTCTAAAAATAAAAATAGAGCGGTTGGGGCAGGGGGACAGGGGGAATCATATATCTAAAGGGTTTTGCGCTAGGGGGAGGGAATCCTGAGAGGGAGGGAGGGGGAGAAGGGCTGCAGTACGCATGCCAAACTTCTCCCGGAGGCGAGACAGCAGGCAGTGTCCTATATGGACTCTGCTATCCTCCTGGTGGGCAGTTTTTGGGACTTTGGGGGGGGACTACAGGAGAATGGAGCTGGGATGTGAGGTAAGGATTAAACTACACTACACAATGGGGCCAGTAGTGGGGGGGATTATAGTTTTGGGGGTGGACATGCCCTTTAAATAGATTAGCGTGGGTTTTGCACTTATTCTTCCTCTTAGCGCAGGATATTGCATCTCCCTGATAATGTCCAACTGCACAGTCTAATTTGGAAAACTTCAGATTCCTGCACCTTTAAATTAATATATGCATTTCTCTTGGATTTTGCTTTCGACAGTCTTTCTCTGATATACCAGGAGAGGTAGTACCAGTGATGAAACAGTATATTGTGTTGTGTTTGTAATACATTTTAGATAAATTGTTAAATAAGTTTTTTTTCAGTAAATGTGCATTTTTCAGAGAAGAGAAGGCATGCTTAGGAACTGAATAGTATTCATATTATGTTCTCTGTTTGCCTTCTGCCTGCTGCCAGCCATCATCCTCTCATCTCCTGCCTGTATGTTGTGCTTCCAGGTCTCCTTCACCAGAACTTAGCACCTCTTTATTATAAGGTGAGATACAGATGGGCTAGGTGCTGGCATCCTGCGTTCCAGCCTTTCACATCACTGGTAGAAATATGTGACAAGGTGAGGAGTAACTACTGTTTATGCTTCAAGGCAGACAGATATTCAAACAGGTTAAACATTTCCCTTATTTCCTCTGTGTCACCCACTTTTAGGTAACCCTAAATGGATCCTATTTCCTTTATGACTCTACCTTTTCATAAACAGACATTCATTCTCTTTTTCCAGAAAGAAGTACTTGTTTCTGTTCTTTTAAATGTACACTGTACACTGTAAACTGATGTTTCTGCTCAGTATAATTAATAGTTTAGCTTCCAGAAGACTATAATAGTATAATACTAATAATAATAATCAAATCAAAATAGCTTTATTGGCAGGATCAACTTACATGTTGACATTGCCAAAGCAAACAAAAACTAGAAAGGGAAAGTTTAAGTATAAACTTTGAATTTTGACTGCATATTGGAAGGGAATGTGTGTGTTTGTGCTGCAGATTTTAAAACTCAATAATGTCAATGATGAGGACATTGTTGTTTTTTATTTACCCTTTAAATATGGCTGTCACATGAATTAAAGGCAGGTCAGTTGGAGTGTGTACTCGTGTCAGGTTGGGGGATAAAATACTAACTTTTTGATGATTGGTCAAAATTATTTTTTTTTTTTACTATAAGTACCCTTTTAATTTGATTGCAATATGAATGAATGGGTACCTCAGTTGGTATATGTACCTGTGTCAGGTTGGAATTTAAAAAAACAAACTTTTTTGATTATTGATCAAAATTTATTTTTGACTTTAGTTACCCTTTAAGTATAGCTGCCATGTAAATGGAAAGGTAGGTGAGTAGTGTGTACCTGGATCAGGTTGGAAGTTAAAAAACAAACTTTTTTAATGACTGGTCAAAATACGTTTAAGTATGGCTGCAACAGTAATGGAGGGGTAGGTCAGTAGGTGTGGGTACCTGTGTCGGGTTGGGGTTAAAAAAACAAACTTTTTTTGATTATTGGTCACAATTAATTTTTTTGACTTTAGTTACCCTTTAAGTATGGCTGCCACAGTAATGGATAAGTACCTGGGTCTGGTTGAGGGGTATGTCTTTTTTGTGTTTACAACCATAAAACTATCTTTTATTGAGGATAAATCTTAATTAATTTTTTGACGTTAGTTACCCTTTAAGTATGGCTGCCACAATAATGAATAAGTAGATCAGTAGGTGTTTGCACCTGGGTCTGGTTAAGGGGTATGTCTTTTTTGTGTTTACAACCATAAAACTATCTTTTATCGAGGATAAATCTTAATTCGTTTTTTGACTTTAGTTACCCTTTAAGTATGTCTGTCACAGTGATGGATAAGTAGATCAGTATGTGTGTGTACTGGTTGAGGGGGGTTGTCCTTTTTTGTGTTTACAACCATAAAACTAAATTTTATTGAGGATATATCAAAATTCTTTTTTTTAACTTTATTTAGCCTTTAAGTATGGCTGCCACAGGAATGGAATGGAAGGTGTGTGTACCCATATGAGGTTGGGGGTATGTGTTTTTGCATGTATGACTATATAAAGTACCCAAGATGTACAGAAATGACTGACCAGAAAGTTAATGGGTGGGAGGCTAACTTGTGACATTCCTGAGGCTTCTCCTGCACAGTGCCGCTGGTGAGCACAGCCTCAGACTCTTTCAGTGTGTGAGGGAGACAGGAAGTCCCTCCTCCTCTCTGCTGTGTGAAGTCCTGAGAGAGAAGGTAAGGGGGGTCTGAGTAACCCACGGCACCCGTGAGTGGGCGGGGCTTAGACAGACACTAGTGAGTGGGGCTTAGACATCCACGAGTGGGCAGGGCTTAGACACCCGTGAGTGGGCGGGCCACATGGGGCTGTAAGATAATGGGCCATGGGGGGCCTGCAACTGGAGGGACCATGGGGTTCATGAGTGGGGGGCTGCAAAGGGGAGGAGGAGACAAAGGACAGATTGACTGACAGATTCAGAGCAGAAAGCAGGAAGTGCAGGGGACCTAGTGATGCTGCTGCCATATCACACACAAAAATGTAAATATCTTCAAAACTATGCAAAATAAACTCACAGGGGAGCAATTCCTATCAATTTACCTCAATTTACCTAAAGTCATTTTTGGACCACAGTTCCCCTTTAAGGACCTTGATCTCAAGGACATAGAAAAATAAGGACATTGAAACAAGAAGGGCAATTAAACAAGGTTTGTGCATCGCTGTGCTGTTGTGGTGTATTAGAAGGGACAGTTTTGTCGGTACCATGCAATGTGCATCCTGACACATGTATAGGAACCTGGAGCTGACGTTCCGGGGAACCTATGTCTGTGTCAGGTGTGAGTGGGTTGCCTGTTTGGAAGCTGAGGTGGAGAGTCTAAGGGGGCAGCTTGCAGCATTGCTGGGATTGGCAGAACTGGGGGGTCAGCAGGCACTGACTGGGGCCAGTATAGAGGTGGGTGGAAGTGGGACAGGGAAGGTTGAGGGGTGAGGTAGTTTTGTTAGGGTTACTAGGGGAAGTGGGGGACGGAAGGGTAGGGTGGCTTCTTTCCAGATTGTCCATCCCAACAGATTTGCCGCCTTAGGTAATGAAGTGGAGGAGGACACCATGGAATTAGCGTGTATGGAGGGTCCCTTGAGCACCCAGGGGACTGCCATCTCTGATACAAGGGAGAAGAAAGGAAGGATCAGGAATGCAAGGCAGGTGGTAGGGGACTCCATTATAAGGAAGGTAGATAGGGTAATCTGCCGCCAAGACCCTACATGCCGAACTGTGTGTTGCCTGCCTGGTGCTAGGGCATGTGGTGAGTCGTGTAGACAGTTTATTGGGTGGGGTCAGGTGTCACCCGGCGGTCTTGGTTCACATTGGTGCCAATGACAAAGTTAGAGGAGGAGGTGGAGTCCTTAAACATGATTTCCGAGAGCTAGGGGCCAAGTTAAAAGCAAGGGCCTCCAGGGTAGTGTTTTTAGAAATACAACCGCAGCCAGGGAGACAGCGGGAGCTTAGGAGCATTAATGCATGGCTAAGAGAGTGGTGTAAGGAAGAAGGGTTTGGGTTTATTGAGAACTAGGCAGACTTTGCAGTCGGCTACAGGCTCTTTAGTAGGAATGGGTTGCACCTCACTGATGGAGGTGCAGCTGTTTTAGGGGAGAAGATGGCTAGAGGGTTGGAGGAGATTTTAAACTAGGTTTGGGGGGGGGGGTATTAGCAGTCTCACTGAGATAGATAGCCCAGGAGGAAAGCAGGGTGTAGATAGTCCAGTGGGGGGGGGGGGCGGCGAAGGGGGTAGGCTAGGCATAGGGGATAGGGAGGCATGTGTATTAAAGTGTACAAATAAATTACAGGATCATAATCTAAAATGTATTTTTGCAAATGCGAGAAGCCTGGCTGACAAAATGGGTGAATTGGAAATTATGGTATTGAATGAAAGGTATGATGTCACAGGTATAGAAGAAACGTGGTTGAACAGTTCTCACGACTGGGATGTAAATTTAGTAGGATATGCCTTGTTTAGGCAGGACAGAGAAAAAAGGAAAGGGGGAGGAGTAAGTGTTTATGTTAAAAAAGAATTGAAGCCAAATTTAAAAGAAGAGATAACTGGCGATATGGATGATAAAGTGGAGGCAATATGGGTGGAATTAGGCAACAGAAAAGGGGTAATGTCATTGTTGGTGTCTGCTATAAGCCGCCAAATGCTATCAGAGAGGAGGTGAGTCAACTTCATATGCAGTTGGCAAGGGCTGCAAGTTTGGGGAGTGTGCTCATTATGGGGGACTTTAATTACCCTGACATTGATTGGTGTGGTGGAACTGCCATCACAGAAAAAGGCGATGAGTTCCTGAATTTGCTGCAGGTTGAGGTTCCTACTAGAAAAGGAGCTCTGTTGGATCTGGTAATATCTAACATCGTGGAGAGCATTATAGATGTAAAGGTAACTGGAGGCTTAGGGAATAGTGACCATGAAATAGTGGCGTTTGGACTTTGTTATTGAAAGGAAAAGTGCGCTGGGTTAACAAAGACTTTTAATTTCGAGAAGGCAAATTTCCCCAGGTTAAAAGCAGCTCTTCAGAATGTCAACTGGGATAATGTATTATCAGGTAAAGGTACTGAACAGAAGTGGACTGTGTTCAAGGGGATTTTAAGCCAGTTCACATCTAAATTTATACCCTTGGGAAATAAATGTAAAGAAAATAAATCCGCGCCCATGTGGCTGAATTCTGATGTAAAGAGGCAAATGGAAAGGAAGAAAGGGGCATTTAAAACCTTTAAGGCCGAGGGAACGGAAAGGGCCTCTAGGGATTATAAAAACTGTAACAAGGAGTGTAAGAAAGCAATCAAACTAGCTAAAATTAATAATGAAGTTAGGATAGCTGAACAAAGCATCATTAAGCCTTAACATTTACAGGGAGATTCAATAAAAGTTCTTATCGTTTAAAATGGTGCTAATTTTGCCCCAACCAATCAGATCTTATTTAACATTTGTAAGCTTACATCTGATTGGTTGGGGCAAAATTAGTACCATTTTAAACGATAAGAACTTTTATTGATTAACCCTGTTAGTATATTAATAGTAAGAAGATGAGGATTGAGAATGTGGCACCATTAATTAATGGGGATAAGTTAGTTATGGAGCATGGCGTTATAGCAAATGTCTTGAATACTTTTTTCCCTCTATATACACTATAGAAGATCCAAGTACAGATATCATAGAGTATAGTAGCAATAATAAATATATATATAATATATATATATATATAATAATAAGTATAAAAGATTCAAGTGCACTTTGGTTAACTGAGGATATGGTACAGAAAGGACTTAATATGGTTAATATTAATAAATCTCCTGGACCGGATAGAATACATCCTCGGGTACTTAGGGAGCTAAGTTCAGTTTTATCTAGGCCATTGTTTCTTATTTTTTCCCTCATGTCCGGTGGTGTGCCTCTGGACTGGAAAAAGGCTGATGTTATTCCAATATTCTAAAGGGTAGTCGTTCACAGCCGGGTAATTACAGGCCTGTAAGTTTAACTTTAGTGGTGGGGAAGATCCTGGAAAGTTTAATAAGGGAACATGTTCTAGATATGTTTCAAGGACTGATATTATAAGTAGTAACCAGCATGGATTTAGGAGTAATAGATCTTGTCAAACTAACTTGCTTGACTTTTATGAGGAAGTAAGTAGAAATTTAGACTCTGGCATAGCAGTACATGTAGTTTGCTTGGATTTTGCAAAGGCTTTTGATACAGTCCCCCATAGGCGACTAATGTATAAAGCTAAGGTCTGTTGGTCTGGGGAGACACATTTGTACATGGATAGAAAATTGGTTAATGAATAGGATGCAGAGAGTAGTTGGAAATGAGACTTTATCATTATGGACTAAAGTGCTAAGTGGGGTGCCACAGGGTTCTGTGCTGGGGTCGCTTCTATTTAATCTATTTATTAATGATTTGGAAGTGGGTATTGTCAGCAAGGTTTCTGTGTTTGCTGACGACACAAAACTTTAACGACCATTAAAAACTTCAGAGGATGTGCAATTGTTGGGGGATCTAGATAGATTGTCACATTGGGCTGCTAAGTGGCAGATGAAATTCAATGTTGATAAATGTAAGGTGATGCATTTTAGACTTAAAAATCCTTGTGCTACTTATACTATAAATGGCTCTGTGGTAAGTGAATTCCTGTTGGAAAGGGATCTTGGAGTTTTGGTGGATAACAAACTTAAAGGTAGCAAGCAGTGCCAGGCGGCAACAGCCAGAGCCAGCATGGTATTGTCTTGTATAAAGAGAGGTATGGATTCAAGGGAGGAAAATGTAATTCTCCCTCTTTACCAAGCATTGGTAAGGCTTCATTTGGAATATGCAGTGCAATTTTGGAATCCTGTGTACAAAAAGGACATCATTGAAATGAAAAAAGGGTTCAGTGAAGGGCAACTAAATTAATAAGGGGATTGGGGGAGCTTGAATATGAAGAGAGACTATAAAAGTTACAATTATTTACGCTGGAGAAAAGGCGCTTGCGTGGGGATATGATTACTGTGTATAAATACATTAACGGTCATACAATAAACTATCTGGGGTATTGTTCACCAATAGAACATGTCAAAGGACACGAGGACATCCCTTAAGACTTGAAGAAAAAAGGTTTAGGCTTCAAGCTCGGAAAGGGTTTTTCACTGTGAGAACGGTAAAGCTATGGAACGGTCTTCCAGTGGACGTTGTTATGGCAGGTTCATTGGTCAGTTTAAAAAAAAAAGCTGGATGAGTTTCTGCAAACAAGGAATGTTGCAAGTTACTGGTATTGATACATAAAGTTGAGTCAGGAAGGAATTTTTTCCCCCTTCATAAATTTGGTGGGTTTTTTTTGCCTTCCTCTGGATCAACAGTTAGACAGGAAATGAGGATATTGCTAGATGGGTTGGACTGGATGGACGTATGTCTTTATTCAACCTCAAATACTATAAACTATAACTAATTTTCATTGATGATTGATCTAAATTAGTTTTTTACTATACTTACCCTTTAAGTATGGTTTCCATGGGAATGGAAAGGTAGGTCAGTAGGTGGATGTACCTGTGTCTGTGTGGGGGGTTAGGGGTATCACCGTTTGTATTTATGATCATGAAACAAACTCTTTTGAAATATCCACGTTTGAGGATTGTTACCATTATAGTCTATGGAAAAAAATATCCAGAAATTCGCCGATAACGCTGTAACGCTTCCGCGGATTCTTTAGCTAGATAGCACACTTCTCCTATATGCCCCGCACGTCTGTACCGAATTTCATGTCTCTAGCTCAAAAACTGTGGGAGGAGATACGGTCCAAAAAAGCGGAAGAATAAAACAGAAGAAGAAATAGAAAGAATTTTTTTCAAGCCAAATTAATAAAAAAAACATGTTAGAATGGGGAATATAGAGGGGTTCATGGTAGGGTGTAATGGGTATCAATTGATAGTGATTTATGGAAATTAATATAAGGGATTTATACGGGGTTCAGACCGGGGATATAACTACTGGGGAAGGATAAAGGGATAACTGGGCAAGTAGTCCATGGACATTCAGAGCAGGGTCATCCACAAGGCAACCCTAGGCACCTGCCTAGGGCCCAGGAAACTTCAGGGGGCCCAGCTTCAGAAGCAGCAACAATATTATAGTCTATACAATATATGTAGCAAAAAATGGGGCCCTAAATGATGGCCCTGTCTAGGGCCCCATATGACCTTAATCTATCATTTGTTTGTCTTTTTATCTGTTAGTCATTCACAGCTTGCTTTTACAATATGAGTAATGTATGATTGCATTAAGGCTAGGTTTAATGTGGATCAGTATTTTATCTCAACCGACCAATTAGTGCAATAATACATAAATAGCTTTTGCCCAAACCTGGATATTTTTAAAGAGAATTAAACTCTCTGACTGCCCCTTAAAAGTATCCTGGGTGAGGACCAAGCAGGACCTGGGTTTTGTCTAGATCCCCAATATCACTTCATTTGTTGCCACATAGACGAGTCCTGTATTAGTCTATAGGGGGCATAGGACAGTGGATATAGCCAAAACCCAGAGGTAAGGACCGATATAGCGGTTTACACCAGTTTAGATCCATGATACTTTTAAGGGGGTGTTGTTTGGGGGGGATATCATTTTCCTTAAATATGCAGAATCAGGTGTCAGGAAAGAATATTGTCTGTACGCTATTCTTTTCAAACAACAATTACTATACAACTAAAAAACAATACATGATGTTAATCATGATAGTGTCAGGAAATCAAGCGTACCCATTTGTGCAGTCCAGTGGGGTTCGTACGCGCAGGTGTAAACGTATTCAGAAACGTCTTCGGCTCGCATAACTTCAGTGTCTGTCTCTTTCTGTTGGCTGACTGTTTTGGATACTGTGTGAGAGCGTTTAGCTTGCTACTCTGCTTGTGGTGTTCTTCTGTCTGTTAACTCCATTACTACCATTCTCTGTTTGCTGCCTGGACAGACCTTTTGCTACGTTTTGACTCTGACCTTGCCTGACCCTTCTGTACCTCTCCAGTGCTGCTTGACTTTGATGTTTGACCAGGCTAGTATTGACTACATCCTTGTCTCGCTCTCCTGTACCATGTTATTTCGTCTGACTTCTGGTCTTGACCTGGTTTGCCTGACTCCACTCCTGACTGACCTGGTTACTTTGTTGGCCAGCCTGATGGTTTACTCCTGACCCTGTTTCCTCTTCTTGTCTTATCTATACTCTATTCTTATTCTCCTCTAGTCTGCTAAGCCTACTCCTGTCATTGCCCTTTGTGCCTGATTCTCTTCTGTCTCACCACAATTTCCAGGTTTTCCCAGCCTCAGTGTTGATTCCTTTAAGTCAGCGCTTTAAGTCCTACAGGCAACCGTGCTTGTCTAGGCCCTAATTGCCTTTTGACCAACGGGGGCTTGCCTAAAGGTAAAGCCGGCAGTGAGGATTGGGGAATAAGCACTGAAGGACACACTGGGATTTGTTGGTGCATCACAGATAGATTGCAGTTACTATTAAAAATGGTCTGAATTTTTCTCTAAACCTTCGTGTTCAGCAATTATGGGAGAATGTGAAAATTCATGAAATATTTATTTTTGCAAAATCTTAAAACCTTGCATTTGTAAAACCAAAGTGACCAGCATGACAATTACTTGCCAGTCAGCAGAGTTACAAGAATTTCTGTTCTGCAGTGTGTTGGAGTTTTTAGCTGGCAATTTATTGAGAGGTAGAAAGTGCTCTATTTTGCTCTTGTGTGTGAATTTCAGTAGCCAGCCTGCCAGGTAGTCCACCAGTCAGCTTTCCAGCCAGTCAACTAGCCAACATTACTTCTCTATATATTTTTCCATTAATACATAATTGTGGGAGCCGCCATTCTGTTTCCCTTGTATATATAAAAATGTAACCATTAATACATGTTCACCATGTCATTTGCCAGCATCCTGTACAATTTGTACATTTTTATTATGGCTATTAGGCTAGCCTTTAAAATAGCATTTCAATTGTAAAATTGACTTTATTATGTCGCTGGTAAAATTAAGGTCTGATCATTTTAAATATATTTCCAATGGCAAACATGTGGAATCTCCAGTTTCAGGTTTGGTGATGTGGGGTTGGTGCAGTAGGATGGACCACTTCTCAGTGTGCAACAACTGTGGTTGCTTTTAAATACAATATTTAACTAAAAAATCTGCAGAGAATCTGCTGTCAGGTAAAATTAAAAAGAAATATGGATAATAGAAACTAAACAGTTAAGGTGTGAATGCCACTGATACACTGTGCCAGCTGAACAAAGCAGGGCACATAGTAGAAATCCCACCTAACCGGTTTCCAGGGAAACCATTTAATACCATCTAGGGAAAGGATAATTATATGTAGGGATCCTACTTTATAACATTTGCTTGCATAATGGAACGGGTTCAATTCTGGGCTCTACCCAGGGGACAGCCATGTAGAGAGACTGGTAATGTATCTGTATATTTTATGGCCATTCCTCCGGTCAGCTCTGAGCAAAACAAATAAAGACCAATAGCAGAGATTTTTTTAGCCACATTTCTTTATTTGGCCATAGGACTGAAAGATGGTGGCATGGCTATAAAATAAATCCACTCACATAATATGATAATGTTTATTCCAAGATGCCATGTCCAGCAAGCTGTATGCACATTTAGAAATAAATATATATATATATATAATGCACAAAAGCCATGAATATCCTGTAAATGATATCCTTATAATCAGTGTTTCCATATATATCACCAGTTATAATTGGTGCTTTGCAATGTCATCATTGGTACACAACTTAATGAAATGTGTGTATTATAGTAAATAACACACAACCTGTAGTTACAATATAAAGATAGAAGTTGATAGGGTGTTCAAGGATTTACTAGTGAAATTTGAAACTTTAGAGGCCCATGGAAATATGGAGTTTTTCTGTCCTCCTTTTCAATGTTTTACTGTATACATAGGAATGTTGTGACATTGCCTTGTTATTTCTGTGAAGCAGAAAAAGTTGTATGTACTGCAAACACAACACAAAGTACATTATTAGACAACACAAAAATTTTGGGGGCAGTGGTGTAGGAATCATTGGGCCCCTTTAGCAAAACTTTGATGAGATCCCTATCTATGCTTCATTCACAGGGGTTTTCTGGGAGGAGTCTATATTTGCCATAGGAAAAGAAAGAAGATGGGGCTCCCTTGGCTTTGTGTCCTCTGCGGTTGCTCCTCCTGTTCCCCTGGTTGTTACGTCCCCTGATTGGTGAATACCTCCTCAATGCGACTTTTAGAAATAAAACATGGATTAGTCACACGTACTCTACTGAACATCCACCTAGGGCTGCAGTATATTTGTTTAAATGAACACAGACTATTGGTTGTACCTGTTGCACCACATCTCTGTATAAAGAACAAACTTTCCAGACATGAAATTGTGTACAAATTCGGGGCATGTAGAAGAAGTTTGCTATCTTCTAGCTAAGGAATCCGCAGAAGCGTTACAACGTTATCAGTGAATTACGGGACATTTTTTTCCCCATAGACTATAATGATAACAATCCTCAAATGTAGATATTTCAAAACAGTTTGTTTCATGGTCATAAATACAAACACTGATACCCCCAACCACCCACACAGACACAGGTACAGGTAGGTCAGTAGGTGACCTTTCCATTCTCATGGAAGCCATACTTAAAGGGTAACTATGGTCAAAAAACTAATTTTGATCAATCATCAATAAAAGTTAGTTATATGGTCATACATGCATAAACATATACCCCCCACCTCACACGGGTACACACACCTTCTGACCTACCCTTTATTCCTGTGGCAGCCATACTTAAAGGGTAAATAAAGTCAAAAAAATAATTTAGATTTTTCCTCAATAAAATATAGTTTTATGGTTGTAAACACAAAAAAGACATATCCCCTCATCCAGACCCATGTACACACACATACTGATCTACTTATCCATTACTGTGGCAGCCATACTTAAAGGGTAACTAAAGTAAAAAAAAAAATTTTGACCAATCATCAAAAAAGTTTGTTTTTTTAACCCCCAACCTGACACAGGTACACATACCTACTGACCTACTCTTCCATTTCTGTGGCAGACATACTTAAAGGGTAACTATAGTCAAAAATAAATTTTGATCAATAATCAAAAAAGTTTGTTTTTTTTAACTTCTAACCTGACACAGGTACATACACCAACTGAGGTACCCATTCATTTATGTGGCAATCATATTTAAAGGGTAAGTATAGTAAAAAAAACAAAACATTTTGACCAAACATTTTGACCAATCGCCAAAAAGTTAGTCTTTTATCCTCCAACCTGACACAAGTACACACACCAACTGACCTGCCTTTAATTCATGCGGCAGCCATATTTAAAGGGTAAGTAAAAAAACAACAATGGCCTCATTGGCATTGAGTTTTAAAATCTGCAGCACAAACACACACATTCCCCATCCAAAATGCGGTCTTTCAAGCCAAATTCAAAGTTTATACCTTTCTAGTTCTAATGTAATAATGCTAAAGAATGATTTATACATATTTTATAAACTGGCCTTTTCTAGTCTCATTTACCTTTCTAGGTTCTGTTTGTCCTTGAGTGTCTCTCCACCAATGGAGGTTTGATGCAGTGTAATTATTTGGAGTTACCATTAATAACTTGCTCCTCTGCTGAAAGTGGGTATGCTCTTTGTGTAACTCTACATGAAGCTGATTATAAAAAGGGGGCAAATATAACTTAACAAATGGTTTATTCAGCTAATAGTATGCAAATAGTGTGCTAATAGTGAGCTCTCCTCTTATGTGGAAGCATTTAAGTATCTGGTATATAATGAAGAGGTCAGCTGATCCTTAGTTTTATGTATTTTGGTTTCTAAAAATAATCTGTACATAGCCTGATGAGAAACTATATGTCAATATAGTCAATATCATATTAGAATGGTCTTTAAACAAATGGCTAAAGCCATGTTTAAAAACAAGGTAGCTACGCCACTGACTGGGGTGTTGGGGCCCACCAGCAAATCAGGGGTCCACCTAACATTTCACATCTGTGTTATCTCTCATTTACATATCTATCTTACTCTTACTGGCTCCTTTATTAGAATTCATTTCTTACTTTCCCTTTGGCTCTGTATTCAAATTTTAGTAGTTTTCTCTGTTTTCTTGAGAGAGTGTGTTGTTTGCCCACCGGGATTTCCCTTATTATCCTGTGAGCCAGTCTGACACTGTATGCATAGCCACTATTCATTTTTACAATGTTATCACCAACAGTCACATACACAAACATCCTGTCCATGCCCCCAAACATCACAGGCACACCCCCATACACCACACGCTTTGAAACAGCATGGCCATGCCCCCAGATATCGCGACCATCAAATGTCAGTCCAAGCCTCCTGGACACCACAACATCACAGACACGACCCAGACTATCCGCACCCTATAATGCCATGCCCCCACCACAACATCGCAGACATGCCCCATCCACCTATTCAAACCAGGACAGTTGGAGGGTATGGACTATATGGGAATTACCTGCATTACCTGGACTTAACAAACAGACACACACTGTCCACATGTCACACACTTCACAGACAGTTACAAATAAAAGAACATCATGACATCATGGCACTTTCAATTTGGACCAGAAAGTAAGTTTATTGATTGGGATCTTATAGTCAATATAAAGTGGTCCTTGAGCAAGGATAAGTGTTAAAGTGCAAACAAAGTGACATACTGCTAATAAATGTGCAAAAAATAGAGCACGCTTAATAAAAACACACAACGCTCAGACAGCGCAACAGAATGAAGCCCGGCTTTAACACAGACCAAGAGCCACACGTCTGTGCTGAGATATTCAGTTGCAATCAACACATTTTCCCAATGGCAAATTCCATGTAGCATGTTCACAAGTAGGTTCACCACAACATTTGTATATATTCTCCCAGTGGAAAAAACTGATAAGTTGTTATAAAGGTTTTGCAATAAACATATGTGCTATACGTCCCTCAAGAAATGCCATCTCCTCAACTCATAATTATTAAATACATGACATACATTACCAAGCTTGAACTTCTTTTTCCATCTGTCTCTTCCATCTAAGCCAAACACACAACTGCAATTAAAAAATACTTTACCCACATCTGTACACGGGCAACGCCGGGTACAACTGCTAGTAGACATATATTCTTATTTTACTTATTTGGTGCTCAATCACACAGTTGCAAACTAGCACCCAGAGACACAACAGAACAATGCTACCAATTGCCAGATTGCTTAAGAACTGTGCTATCAGGATTATATAGCAAGAGGAACCTCTCACTTAATTTCCCTCAGTCATTCAGGTTTGAGAAAGTTAATAAATAGTGCTATTCTCTCCTAAAACTATGAGCCACGTAATTTTTATGTATATTTATGGACTAAACTAGTCCAGGATTATCTGTTCCTTCCAATGGTTATCAATTGATATAACAGTCTAGACTGGAAGAAAACTATAAAGAACACACTGACACGAGCTGTTCAGTAGGTAAAAAATGTTCCTTCTGATTTTATTGTTAGTAACAAACGGGCTATAAGGTTGGGGTGGGGGTTGTTGTTGGCACAATTGTCTGGCAAGGGTCATTAATTTGCTGATTAGGCTTATTGTAGCTTCTTCTCCAGGGAGTCGTCTGTGAAGCATCATACATCACAAATATTTGTCCTTGTGGGGAGAATCCTCTTGTACATTCATCTAGCAGAGCTAAGCGTATGATATCTATGTTTATCAGTTTGAGTAGGAAAACAAGAGCTGAGCATATCATATAATATTGAATCATCAAGGTTAGAAGAATAAAACAACCGAAATATAGTATGAGACAGTAAAATAACATTTTCTTTCATGTAATTAAAACTAAAGCTTAAAGCGATAGATATATGGGATATATGTTCCTTAACAGTCCCCCCTAAAATGTTTTATTTTGCTGTCCCTACCTAACAAGGACTATCAGAGTTGCCCCAGAGGGAGTCCACCCTAGAGGTGGGTGTGGCTTTTCAGCTTGGCCTGGGGAGACCCGCGCAAGGCCAGGGACCAACCCTTCCAACTCCAATATCCTAACTATCCTGTAGAGAATTGTAAGTGGAAAGCTCTGTAGGTTGCATGGGAGTGTAAGGAGACTCAGGAATAAATCAGGTTTCGTATTATGCATTACAAACATTGGGACGGATACATTTGCAGTTGTTTTGCTAGCTTCTTAATATATGGAATAAAACAACAAACTAAGAAAGAAGAGACCAATATAAAAAAACTATCAATACAGTCACTCCTATCTGGGCCAAGGTTTTCTGCCACCCAGTCATCCATCCAAATATTGGTCCCATGGGCTATTTATTCCAGAGTTCTCTTTAATTCGATTGACAAATCTTCAAGTTTCTTAATAGCAAGAGTGACTTTACCATTTGGGCCAGTGTTATCGGGATATAGTGCAACAAGTGCGTAGAGTCTGGTAACATTTTACAAATCCTCTCTTTTTCAGCAAGCATTCATATCTAAGGCGATCCTGTTTTGGAAACTCATTTGTACAGTTGGCCCTAACTGATCAGCCAAACCCTGGAGTGCATCTTTAGTATAGTTAACAAATCGCTGCTGATTATAGTAAATGTAATTAATCCAATCAACATTTTTATTCACGGTGATTATTGGAATTAAAGACTCCAAACCCTGCTTTAACCTGATCACGGCTTTAAATTCATCGGGTAACCCCCTAGGAACTCCAATGGCATCAATTATTACGTGTTGTTGATCAAGCTTCCACCTGGAGTCAAGTCTCTTTTAGCGCGGATGAGGGGGTTCAAAGGGTACACTCAATGGATAGTGAGGGGATGATATGAAGGGGCATAATCACCTTACTTAAGGCACATTCACCATTCCAGGAAGTGGGAGATGGGACCTGATTTTCAGTCTCCACAAATCCAGTAAATGTCACCAAGTGATTGTACTTGATTCTGCAGAGGGCTTTTAGAGCCATTCTATACGTTTCACAATATCCTTAGTGAAATTGCCCATGGCTTTGCCAGAATGATGGAGTTATAATAACAGGTATTAATTTCCGGGATATATGGGTTATACACTTCAGTTTGGCGAGGAGTTTGTTTAAGAATTGGGTAAGTGGTTTTCCACGTCTCACAAATTGTCTGGTTGGTGGAAACATTACTGAACAGGCTAAGGAAACATTGCTCAATTTGGGGTGGGAGATTAAGTGGAACAGTGCCTAAGTGGGGCGTGCTCCCCACAAACGAAACAGTTGGATTATTATGTTGACGGCACTATATTTCATCCATTCCAGCCAAACATTGGCATCACTAAAATCCAGTTTCGATAGATATTGTCTCTTCAAAGTAGGATTTGCTATAGCCCTCATATTGTTTGGTACAATAAGATTCGTAGGTTTGTCTCCTTTTTGTTCGATCCTTAGATTCTGCTGAATTAACATATCTTTAGGAAGATGTACCATATATACAGAAGCAGTCTTACCAAAAGCCCATGCCGCTAATATATATGTACCTGCATCTTGTGGAGGTGGGATTCACAAGGGTAGGGTTAGTTTCATATTTGAACCAGGTCTATCGCTCTTTCTTAGACAAAGGCCTGTTTTTAGGAGGGCCATTCTTTTAAGCAGGGAACACACATTCTTATCTACTTTAAGGCGAGCAGATTTCGGGCTGATATCCCCAATCTGATCCCGTATTCCACCCTACAGCCCCCCAATAAGCACAGTTGTTTCCCAATATTCAGTTACACACAGATGTATAGTGAGCTAATGGCTGTTTTGCCATTATAAAGGTTACATGCTCACAGAGAGCGGGCACCTAGCAATCATACAGAAATCAAACATAAAACACAGCATATCGGTGTTTGAAGATTAAACCAGAATGTTGTTAGACCTTCATTCTGAGTTACGGCAACCTGTAAAGCTCTCCCTGAGGAGATAATGAAAAGGATTATAGACCAATCGACAGGAGGGTTTTTTCTTGCAATGTGAACGTGGATCCAAGATGTCTTTCCTTCCAGCTTCACTGAAGTGGGAGTGGTAGGAGAACCTGGAGGCTGTCAACCTAGGTTCAGGGAGTTGTTTCTTACAAAATTTCTTTACCAGCACCCAATCGGCTCTGGGAGGAGGAAGACACGAGACTGGATGGAAGGAGAAGACTAGGAGAAGGTAGTGAGAGAGGACGAGTGAGCGCAAGGAGCACCGAGGAAAGGATAGGGGTGAACGATGGAGTGAGAGAGCAAGGGGGGAGGAAGGATGAAGAAGGAGGAGTCAAGGCGACGGAAAAGTGGTGAGATTTGGGCAGGAGAGCAGATAGGGAAGATAAGGAGGAAGGAGAGGTAGGAGTGAAGGGAAAGATTCGACTAAGAGCGGGAGTAAGAGAGGAAAGGAAAGGTTTTTTGAGAGGAAGGATGAGAGGAGCGTACGGATGAAGAAGAGCTAGGTTGGAAGGAGTGAGTTAGGTTCTTACGAGAGAATTTACAGACCGAAGAAGCTGGGGCAGGTAGGTGAGGAGTGAAGAGCACCTGTTACAGACTCAGGATCTGGAAGAGAAGAGAACACTTGACCATGCACTTTAGTTAATTCACGTGTTAGTTGGCCAAAACAAAATCAGTTAATACATCAGACAGTAATTGTAATTGCTGGGGGAATAACACCTAACCAGGGGCTGATCCAAATAGGATCTCAAAGGAGGATAACTTGTGCTCCCCCCTGGGTGTGTACTGACACTGAACAGAGCTATAGGCAGGCTATCAGGCCATCCCATCCCGAATCAGAGCCATTTTTAATATGCGTGTTTTAGAGTACCATTCATTCTTTAACCTTCCCATACTTTGAGGATGATAGGGCAGAGGGAGGTCACTCCTAAAGCAGTCCAAATTTCTTTAGTGACAGGTTAAATTTTCCTCTACATCTTCTGGCAATTCCTGTATGCCTCTCTGCGAAGCGTGATCCATCCACAAATAGAGTGATGTCTGGGTTGTCCAGTGGAGACGAACTGACTGTGGAAGGTGTGCTGTTTCTTGCTGCACCATGGTCCTCATTATCCTGTTCTCCATGGTGATAAGTTCCATCATCGGTGGTACCCCCCTCAGGAATTGGGCAGAAGTGTAGAGGGATTAAGTATGGAACAAACGGTTGAAGCGTGAGGATTGTCAGTCGAGATGATTAAAGATGGCAAAAAAAAAAAAACAAAATGAATCGGGAGGAAACAAAAACTTAACTGAAAAATAACATTCTCAGGGAAAAGTATGAGATACAGGAAAGAAACAAAAGAAAGAAACGGAGAAAAGAGTAGCAACTATACACAATAATAAAATAACATTCCCTTAAACAACATGAAAAAAGAACTCACAAATTATCTCACCCAACAACCAAAACATAAGGAAGATAATAATCCACAAATAAATTAATGTAAAGTCAGCTCACCATTTTCATTATAAACTATCTACTGCCAAATTCTACCAAAAACCAACTACATTAAAATCATACCTGGAAACAATGATGAACTAACAGCTTAAACCTTAATCAAAACACTGGTAGGGTTTTAAAGAAAAGATTAAGCTAAATAAACAAAACACGGGTAACGGACACTAAATTCTAAACAGAATTGGGAATTGAAGCTCTATATACACTATACACAAACACAACCATAACAGCTCTAATTGGTAGAGAAATCAAATCGGACTGGGGAGAGATCTACCTATATTTAAATATTAATACTTGGGTATTAATTTAACCTGTAATCTTAATACAGTAAAATAAAAGGAAATACTATGGGTAAGACCTGAATATATTTAACTTCTAAGACCATGATGGATTTAAAATAACCTCATACTCTGTGAGGTATCGGATAGTTCATATTCTATTCTTTAGCATTTATAAACATGATTAGATGTTAATATTAAACATTCTCCGTGTCCAATATAATAAAGTTGGGGCCTCACCAGCCATTGTACAAGCTGGCAGAGATGCTTCTCTGAACAGTGTGATTGCCAATGACTTAGAGAGAAAAAAAATAAGTGACTAGTTTCAAGGTGTGCTCTGTGATATTGTGATAAAACTGCCACCATGATTTTACAATGTTCTCTTACAATACAAATGAAAAGATTATCATAATTCACAAAGCTCAGAGCAGGGGCAGAGGTAAATGTTATTACAATTATTTAAACATTCTTTGTCATTTTTGATGTCATGCATGAATGATGTTTGGACAGTCTTTAATGGTGCATTTTGGAGCATTTGGTCCCAGTGGGAGCTGGCTGGGATTCATTGTTGGTAAAAGTTCATGAAGCTGACCAATTCAGCTTTATCACGGGTGTTTGAAAAGCAAATGTCTTTATCTCTGGCGGGGCTGACCAGATATTCACCCCTAGGTATATACAACCAAGATATTGAAACTGAGTCTTTGCAATATTGTATTTTCTGGAAACTTTTGATGCAGCACAATTGAGGAGAGAGAAACCTTTTACATACCCCCATGCTCTGGTACAACAATAACCACATTAACATATTTGACCATTAACATATTTCACATAATCCTAGAACCATGTGGCTGAACCCATTATATTTTAACACTTCACAGAGAGCCATAGAGTCTGTCACTGGCAAGTCCACCAAGTCTCTATGTCAAACAGTGACACATAAATGTGACTTTTCAAAAATGAATACAAAAAAGACTGAGCCGTAGCACCAGCCGACATGCAGAAAAAAGGCATATCTCAAAATCAAACAAAACTGTATTACATTGGGTATCGGCAGAAATGCTATAATAAGGGCCTTAAATATCCAAACTATAGGAACTATCTGTATTATGAGCTATAATAGGGTTATAAAATAGGAAGATAGTCTTTATAATTACTCATTGCTCTACAAAGGTACAAACCATTGGCAGAATACTATTAATTATATCCTGTAAAAGGGTTAGGGGCATAAAAAAAATAAAAAAAAAAAATAATCCATACATCAACTTTACTTCCAACAAGTTATGCCCACTAAAGAAAATTAAGATACACAATTTACTTACTAAATCCTGTATTGTCAAGTTAATGGGGTAATCTGGTAATAATCAAAGGAAAAAATAAGGACAATAACAATTGGCCATTGTCCCTATTAGTGACACATATTTTATATCTCTGCAAGTACTGCAAGTACCCCAATAAAATCTCTACAAAAGACTTGCAATCAGCTGAGGGACCATAATGTAAGGAAGCTTTGATAGAGACGCACATAGTCCCTGTATCACCAAAAAAAAATTAAACAGCTTACCTCGTATATGAAGAACACAAATAGGATTACACATTCTGTCCATGAGCGTATCACAGCGAGGGAATCACTTGTGGGAAAATCCATTACAACTGCCATCATAGGGGATATCATCTGTGACTGTATTTTCACATCCTACTTAGCTAGATAGATATAACGGGCACTAGTCTCACTAATGATCTAATTTATAACAAATAACATATCTACTATTATTAAACTCCTCTTTGAAAAACCAACAGAACTCTACCAGATCCTGCCCTCTACTTTCTAAATCCTCACTTTCTCAAAAAAACCTCTGTAATATATAAAAAACTTCCGTTAGACATTCCTACCTCCATTCGACTATCCCCTTCCTTCCTAATAACTTTCCTCTTCCATTAACACCTTCTGAACCTCTACACAATCTGAACACTTTATTCTTAAACTGATGCAAAACAATTAAGATCACTATGCATTATATAATTTCCACTTAACTAGTTAAATCATGACATTTACTTTCATTTCCAGTGAACCAAAACAAAAAGGGAGAGGAGGAGGAAGCGGGTGGGGGGGAAGCGGGTGTCGACACTGCAGAAAATGATTTAGACACAGAACTTTACCTTACATTATAATAGAAAACATTCTAAGTGAAGCCAGCATTAACTAAATTTAAACTTTAATTATTAATATAATCAGATTTATAATAAAATTCACTAAGAGAGCTCACAATAAGAATACACAATTTTTATCCAACCAAATATTATCCAAACCATGGATTGCCAATACAGATCACCTAATCCTCCAGGGAAAATTCTTCGGAACTTCTTTACCAGTCTTGTATCAGTATTTTCCCACACATTGGAAACCTGTAAACTTAGAATTAAAACACTTTAATATACTTTGAATGACTATCATGTTTGGGTCAGACACCTTTGCTGTGAAACTTTCCATCCTGAAGCAAGAAAGTTAAAAATAAGTGCAAAGCAAGCAAGCTCAGCAAATTAACAAATTTGACAGATAAAACTGTACACATAAAACACACAAGACATACAAGGTAAGGTCTCTTAAGTTCAGTGTATAATGCTAGCTAGCAAAAACATATCTCTTCAGAAGTTCGAACTTCTAATGAACTGGACCACACTGTCCGTTCTATAACTGGTTAATTGTGTTGAGCAATTCTAGCATAATTCTTTATATGTTTTTCCCACCCTCCCCGCAATAATTTCAAATACAGTGACACCCTCAAGGTCTTCCTCCTTCTGTCTGTCAGGATAGAGTAGGGTGATTGATCCCTAGTTTTGACACTTGGACCTAAGAATGGATGGGGGGTGGACTCAGCATTATCTACGTCATCCAGTCTGCATCATCCTGTAGGCGGTAATGTTGGCTGACCCCTAACTCATCTGTACGGAGTTCTCTCACCCTCTTGGGTCGGTAGTCTCTGGGTGTTTTAAGTGTCATTTCCTAAGGTCACTAGATGATTAATGTCTTAGATATTTCACGCTCTAAATCTTTATCAGTAGGTTTTCTAGGCCTAGCGCCCCCTACTGCACCTGTGTACTGCTGTCACATTCTATATCAGAATCATCCCTAACACCATGATAGGATTAGGTCTGGGGGGGAACATCTGACGCTGAGACTTGTCGTCTGTAATTGTTTCATTATTTTCTTTTTGTCTTATGGCTGTTGTTTTCTTAATGTCTTTAGTTGGTCAGGATGTCATTTATTTGGCGGTGTTAAATTCTCTGTGGCCACCTGTTGCCGGTGGATGGAGTCATCAATTTAGAAGAAGTGACCACCATCATCTCCTAATGGCTTAATAGGGGTGGAGTATACAGTTGGCCGGTAGTGGTCAATACTGGTATAAAGGAGTGACAACCTGATTGGATGATGGACAATCTTGAATAAAAGGGTTATTTGGGAGGGGCATGGTACTCAAACTGGATGAATTAAAATGGCTGCCACCATGAAGATGGGTGTTGTCTGAATTAAAATGGCTGCCACATTGGGGACAGGGGTATCCATAAGATGGCCGCCAGAGGTGGCTTCATGGGCGGTGGCTTCAACGTTAGATGTTTGTACTGGAGTAAGAACCCTCCTTGCACCCTCATATGGTGGTGGCTGAACACAGGGGAAAGGGGACTCTTGTGATACAAATATGTGATCTTCCCAGTTTTACCAATCACTCTTTGTTCAGACCAGTTATGTTCATGTAATTCCCTGAGACTTTAAACCATGCTTCTGCAATCTCTAGGAGACCTTTGTCTCGTAAATCCCCCCCTATCCCTTAAAAGTATACGCCACTGTTTTGGTTGTAATCTTGGAGCAGTTACTGACAGATTACATAGTTTGGCAAGTTTAACATACTTTTTTACGTATTTACTCCCATTTTAGAGCGAATAAGTGTAAATGCAGTTTCCCCTTCACATTCAATGATTTAATACTATTTTGACCCATGGCAATGGCAGAAAAATACGGGACAATGATTACGATATTAACTAAACAGAAATTAACAGGCAGTTACTTTGTATGGTTGGTGAAATCACTATGTAAAATCTCACACAGTTTATTTATTACGTTCAGTTTATTATTACGTTCAGTGGAATATCTCAGGATATCCCACACTATCTGCCTGGAAAGCTTCCACACACACATATCCTCCCCCTCAGGGAATGGTGGGAGTATCTGAAGCACGATTTACTCTAAAAAAAAACAGAGAACCTGAGTATATGTAAACTCTGAATTACAATTGGTTCTATCTCGGCTAAACCCTGGGAAGGGTTACAAACAACTACAGAACATGAACCCAACAATACAAACAGTAGCACACGTAGTTCTCTACTGCTTCAGGACACCAGCAGAACTGACAGTCCACGTAGATCAGTCAGTTAGGGAGCACTTTGTCCTACGCACGATAGCCCACGTAGATCAATCGGTCTAGGACCTTCCTGTCCTGGATGTTTATGTGAATATTACCCACAAAACCACCAAGCCCCCCCCGACAGCACACGCAGATCAGTCGGTGTAGGGAACACTATATTCACATACACATATCCTGTCTCTATTTAATGAGTTCTGCTCAACCAGACAAAACACAGACCACAAAACACAGACCGGGCAAAGATAATTCTTCACAGGTTATGGGGAAGCCACCAGGCAAGAAATTACCTGTCTTTGCTAACTGCTAACAGCCGATATAGACACCAGAGTCAACAGTTTGTAACAGGATGACACAAGCAAGAAACTATTAACATAGGTCTTACCTGTGTTCGGAAGTGATCAGTTTCCGTCTGTTCACTGCTGGCTACTGGAGTCCTGGCATCGGCTGGGGTCAGTCAGAGCCTGATGGCCCCCGCGTGGGCGCCAATGTTATGGACTAAAAACTAAGTCCAGGAATTATCTGTTCCCTTCCAAATTGGTTATCAATTGATATAACAGTCTAGACTGGGAAGAAACTATAAAGAACACACTGACACGAGCTGTTCAGTAGGTAAAAAATGTTCCTTCTGATTTTATTGTTAGTTACAACGGGCTATAAGGTTGGGGTGGGGGTTGATTGGCACAATTAGTCTGGCAAGGGTCATTATATTTGCTGATTTAGGCTATTGTAGCTTCTTCTCCAGGAGTCGTCTGTGAAGCATCATACATCACAAATATTTGTCCTTGTGGGGAGAATCCTCTTGTACATTCATCTAGCAGAGCTAAGCGTATGATATCTATGTTTATCAGTTGAGTAGGAAAACAAGAGCTGAGCATATCATATAATATTGAATCATCAAGGTTAGAAGAATAAAACAACCGAAATATAGTAATGAGACAGTAAAATAACATTTTCTTTCATGTAATTAAAACTAAAGCTTAAAGCGATAGATATATGGGATATATCTGTAAATCTCAACCACTAAAAAACATTTTAAAGGATATGTACACTGTAAAAAAAACTTTAGGTTAGTGGCAAGCTGTGGCTTCAAAACTAAAGTTGGGAAAAAAATTTTATTCTATTCCCCTCCCCAGAGCCTACCTTTATTGCTTCAATCTTGCTGGCTTCCTCCTCCTGAATAATGACATCTGGAGCTCCGCCACAATGATATCTCCTGGTCCTCCTGCTTCCTTGGGCCCCAAATGTAAGTTGTGGTCGCACCACACGCACGCCAGCTAGCTGCGTGTGCGCACGCGACATGACGTCAATGCACATGCGCATCGGCGCCACCGTGTGTGCTTATGTGACATCATGGTGCCATGACCAAACGCAGCGCGGCACGATTACGTTATCCAAACACATGGTCGCAGACAGCAGACAGCATGCACACAGCCAGTTTGCGTGTGTGTGGTGCGACCACATTTCAGGGGCAAGGAAGCAGGAAGATGTAGGGGGAAAAATTGCATGAGAAGTGCAAAAAGCTTTTATTATGAATCCTAATAGATGTAAACACAGTTATCATATTCTCTCTTTAAGGACATAAGCAAAATAGAAATAAGCCTAAACAGAAGATATATTTCCTAACTTGCAAATAACTAATTCTAGCCTATAAAGTGACCAGCGTTGTGGAGATATCTGTAATTCTACAGATTTCTGTTGTTTCCTGATTTCCGTCTGAGTAATAATTGGATTTGTGACTGCTCAGTCTTCATTAAGCTAGGTACACACAGTACCAATAAAGCCTATAGGAAAGACAGTACATTTTCTTCGGCCGTGGTAGTCTTCCTATAGAGGAGTCTGCCACGTCGAGGGAAACACACAGTCCCCAGCGTTCTCTCTTGCAGATCCTATCTGTCATTTTTCAAAAATCTGTCCTTTGTGTGTACCCCCTACAGAAGGGACCACTATTTTTTTATTTCACAATGATTGGGGAGGGGGAACTAGTGAGCATTTGCATCTTTGTATCTGAATCCATGATCCGTTCTGGAAAAGACTGAAACTTGCAGAATCAAATAGATGATTTCTTTTAAATGTTTCTGCAAATTTCAGAGGTGAGATATACAGCAATATGTTTGCAAGGTAATATTGAATTCTGTATAATACAGAATAATTTTGTATGGTCTGCACCACCTTAAAGGGCATCTATAGTGGGAAAATGAACGTTTTTTTTTTTTATTTCCATGTGTTCTATAATTCCCCCCAGCCCCCAGGGTGTCTGTATTTTCTTAACATATAGATAAGAGCATTAGCAGGGGAGAGAGGTAGCTTTGATGGCAGAGATAAGGCTGCACGTGACCCTCAGGTCTCACCTGAGAAAGGGGGCACATTTATTTCCCCCCGAAACGTTGTGAGATGTCGTGTGGTCTGTATCAATAAAGTTATTTTTTGGAGTGCCACCCTTGCCATTTGTTATTCCTGCACGTGACCCCCCTTCTTGATAGCTTTCACTGACTGATGATGGGTCTCAAAGAGAGAGATCGTATTTTAGCAGGACACGGAGAAGAGATCCGTCTCCTGCTGCACATGAGAAGCTTGTCGGGTAGCCGGAGTTGAGAAATGGAGGAGGTAACAGAGGGAAGGGGGGAGTGCTGCAGAGAGATCTGACACCATGGAAAAAGAAAGTCACTGACAGATATAGGAGAAAGGGAGCACAGAGTACATGAATTTAACTTTGCAATGGGGCTACTTTCGATTTTCGTTTTTTGAAAATCGTCTATTTTCGAAAATCGTCTACTTTCAGTTTTCGAAAATCGTCTACTTTCGATGCATTTGGGCTTTAACAATCCTTGGGCTGCTTATGCTATAAATTGGTCTATGCTAAATGAATCTCTCTTAGAAAAGAATCTGGGTGTTCTAGTAGATAACAGACATAGCTGTAGCAATGCCAGGCAGCAATGGCTAGAGCTACAGTAGCAAGATATTTCCTGTATAGGTTAAAGGAATATAAATATGGCTCTCTCTTAGAAAGAATTAGTAAGGACTATTATGGAATATGCACTGCATATTTGGAATCCATTACAAAAAAGAAATGGCATCTTAGAAATGGAAAGAAAAAGGGCAACTACTGTAAATGAATAAAGAAAATGAAGGGACTTGCTAAGGTAGACAGATTAGACATGTTAGGGCTGATACACTGGAAAGGAGGCACTTGCATGGCACTTGCTCTGGTGCATTGTTCACTAAGAGGTCATATCAGAGAACTTGTGGACATCCTTTAAGATTAAAAGAAAAGAATCTTCAGGTTAGGAAAGGTTTCTTTACAGTGGGAATGGTGCAACTGTCCTCCAGCAGATGTGGTAATGGCAATTCATTGGATACATTCAAGATACATTTTTAAAATGAAAGATTATTGAATTTTTCTGGTATTAATACATATAGTTCTGTTTGATCCATGGATCCTTTCTGATTGCCATCGTCAGGGTCACATCGATCCCCACCCCCCTGGATAATAGGCTTCTTTTTTTCTTTTCTTTTTTGCCTTCCTCTGGATCAGACAGGGATATTTCCTGCAATTTACTTTTTTACGGTCTTCAGATGATTAGAAAAAAGTCAGCACACTTCTAACCTGTTTAAATGGCGCCTGCATGTTCCTTGTTGGTGCAGTTTGTTAGAAAGGGAGAGGTTAAAAATAAGGACATAAGGACCAAAAGGAAATCTTGTGACATTTAGGTCAAGGGAAAGTCGTCCAGGGTTAGCCCATGTGTAAACAGCCTTAATCATTCCTCTATTTAATCCTACTCTCATACTATCTTTCTTTCACATTTCTGGTTACTTTAATCTCTCCTCCTTTCATTCCTTTATAATGTGTATTCTGCACACACTCTTCTCCTCTCTGCCCCTCACTATCCTCTATCATCCCTTCATCTTCCCTTTATTTCATTATCTATCTTTCCACTGACAATTAGACACCTGACTTGAACCTTCACTACTTATGAGCTTCACCTTCTACTTTCCTATACATTCACCTCTATCACTATCTTCCACACGTCTTTCAGCCATCAGCCCCTAAAATGAAAATAATTACTTTCTTGTAAATCTTTTCCCCAATTATAAAGGATTTTTCGTTTTATGCCCTGGTTCCATTATTAATATAGATAAATATAGAATAGGATAATAAAGGATAAGGACTTCTAGCTGTAGTATGTTGGAAAAGGAGTGATATATCCAACAGAAAGGTAATATAGAGGAAACTATTAAAACAAAGGCCGAATATATACAAGGTAGGAGTTAAGGTGTTTATTTTAGGTGACCTTTAAAGAAAAGAAAATTTAGCATGAGATCTGCATCAGGGGAATAGAGCAGTGTGATCTTTTCAGCTGGAGCCACAGATCTACTTTCGATTATGCTGATAGACGAATTTGGTATGGTAGGAAAGCACAGAATGGACAGACTTAATGAGTGTGGATGTCATATGATGGAAGGATTACATGTAGTGTATACTGAGTTTTAGGTCTTTAGTAGGTTTTGCTTAAAAAGTTCAAATTAGTACAATATTTATGTGTGCAGTTAGGCTGAGGCCACACTCTAGCGCTTAAGAGTGAGCCGGAAACAGGCACGCTTGTTCAATTGTGTGCATTTCCATGCACTGTGATCACGCAATGTTGCTCAATCAGAGCTCATACTACTGCACAAAAAATGCGGTTTGCATGCGATTCGATTAACAGTTCGCATGTGCAGCACACGGTAGCACACAATAGCACTCTAGTGTGGCCACATCAGTTGGGCCACACTAGTGTGCGCTTATTAAAGCGTGATCAGAGAGCGCTTAAAATAGCACTACTGTGGCCTAGCCCTTAGTGACTGAGACTGAGCTATTGATAACTCTCAATTCATAACATGGGCCATATTTTAAAAAAATGCGTTATCACAAGTTTGCGTTACCGCGGGCTATCCATTATGCATGCTCCCAGACGTAAATCCATGGCACGATCGTAAATTTAGGATAATTTTTTTTTTAAATCTACATATGTTCAGTCATAGAATACCATGCTGTATTAAAATACTGCAATGGTATTTAATAGGCATTCGTTTAATCTACGATTGTGATTGCAAATCTACGATAGTGAGTGTAAATGTACGATTGATATCATAAATTTACAATCGTGGCACCAACCGTTAAAGGCGATAAATATGGCCCAATGCTCTTCATTTATTGAACCTATAAATTTATTTGTGGCAATGAGACACTATTTGTAATACAAGGCTTTAGGAATGGACAAGACCAAGATGTTATTCATTACTTAGGTACTTGAAATGTGGTATCCTACATGCCCGGGACTATTATGGGTCTTATTTTATCCTTTTAAATATAAAATGGATTTTATTATAATAATGTAATGCATTAGTATTGTAATGGACATATAAGCTTGTGAAGGTTCTCATTCATCCAGGTCATTGTATACCTGACTGGATACCACAGATATATTGTAATGTAATTAAATAATATAAAGCAATGCATACCTAGGCAATATTACAGTGCTTAAAAAGATTGCTTACTATCATACTATAGTAGTAGTTATATTATAATCTACCCCTCCAATGTATTTGTATGTAAAAAAAGACCCTTATAAACAGTGCATGGTAGATATGATCAAGGAACTCCTCTGTTACTAACTAATATGCTTATAATTTACTGGTTTTTAATTTACAGTGACTACTGCACTGTATGGTTTGATGATTAAATAAAGTGATTTCTATGTTCCTCACCCACATTCCATGTATTTCTTTCTCTTTTCAGGTTCGGGCTAGTGCTATAGCTCAGGATGCAGATCAGAACTATGACTATGCCAGCAACAGCGTCATCCTGCATCTGGACGTTGGAGATGAGGTGTACGTGAAACTGGATGGGGGCAAAGTTCATGGTGGCAACACTAACAAATACAGCACATTTTCTGGTTTTATCATCTACCCTGACTGAAAGATGAGCTTCTATGTAGAACTCCCTGATCCCTACCCAGCCAGAGACTTGCAGAGCACTGCTCCAGTAATCCCTTGAGTGCAAGACACGTGTCGTTGCTCCATTGTCCCCTTACCTAACTGGAGTCCTTCAGGACAAATCTACATTAACTATTTCTCAGTAAGGAATACCCAGCATACATACATATATATATATATATATATGTATAAAAAGATGCTGGAGATTCCTCTAGTACACAGGCGAGTAAAGGAACTCTCATTACAGTTTAAATAAATGCTGAACTGTTCAGTGTGAAGGGAAGTCAGGATTGACCTGATATACACAGATGCTTCTCATGTTCATTGGATACTCACTATTGCATCATTTTGATGTGCTGGGACAAAGCTGTATGAGTAAATATAAGGGCAAAAGGTACATGTGTGGTTGGCGATTTGTCCGTGTACGTGTGTTATTGTATGTGTGTGTGATAGTCAGTATATGATGATAGAAAACCCAGCAAACATTAACCTTGTAACCTAAAGGAATTGCACTAAAACTTGTACAGGCCCCTATGAATATTGTGTGTCAATATACTGCTAAGCATGACAGAGGAAAGTTAATGTGAACAAAACAGACTCTTAAAAACTGAGGATGAGATTTGCTTAAGTAAAACTTTATTCTAACATTATAATGTACTGTCAAGCTACTACAACACGTAACAACATTACGAGATGTTCCACATGATATCCTCCAGTGGGTTCTGCTGTGGGTTCATCTTTTTACCCTTAACTGTTAGTAAACATACTATATTACACTGTACCTTCTGTACAATAACCTAGAATATTAAACACCAAAGGAAAATGACTTCAAACCAGAATAGGACAAGAAAAAAAAAAATTATATTTTAAAGAACTAAATGAGATCCAGTATACCCAAGTGCTTGGTGCAAACACCTTTTCTGTGTCTGCTTGAATATGTGTGTGGATCGTAGCTGGCAGCTTCCTCTAACTGGCATGAGAGAGAGTGGAAAGGTCCACATGACACTGATGATGTCATAGCCCCTAACGTAGTTCTCCAGCTCTGTGCATGCTGATGAGCTGAACCACCACCTCTACGTCTCATGTCTCTGTGTCGTGCAGTGTGAACTATTGGAGTACTTTGTATAACTATAAAACATACGTGTTACCGGAAGGCTGTACTGGGTCCAAGTGTCAAAGCTTTAAACAATATTGAAAGTGCATTTCCTTCTCTAACCTTGCCTATTTAATAAATGATTGATTTGCCTATGTAACACAAACTGTGCTTCTTTAGTTTGTCTCAGTCCTTCAATTTAATATGATTTTGAATGGTGAGTACTGTCCAACCCTAATACAAGAAGAAAATGTTATTAACAGAACCATAGGAAGTAAAATGGCACTTCAAAATAATCAATATTGTAGATCTGACAAGTCTATGTAGAATGTATAATCCCAGATGAAACAAATCAGTAATATCAAACCACCACTGACTGTAAGCACTCCAGATGTTTGAATACTACAAGTTTCAGCATTCAAAACCAAGGGATGCTGGGAGTTGTCGTTTTTAAACATCTAAAGGGTTGCAGGTTGGACATCCCTGGTAAAATATTATTTCTAGGTGTGTCAAAAGACCTTTCATCGTTTCACCGTGGCTGGTAATTATGATACACAAATCTGAGGGGGAAGGCATAGAACTTATTACAATACAGTTTATTTTGCAATTTGTTACTGAGACGGTCTTTATAGTCTTGTGTGGGTTTTTTGTGCACAGTATGTAATGTAATATAGACCTAGATCTCTGACAGGAGGGCCTTAAAGGGGCAATGTACCAAGGTTTGGTATATAAGGTTAGTAGTGTTTTGGTGTATCTGTTGTATTCAATTAGATCAACTGGACTTGAAATGTAGTTTCAAGAACTACATTTCAAGTCCAGTTGATCTAATTGAATACAACAGATATACCATGACCTGGATGAATGAGAACCTTCACTAGTGCTTTGGTGGCTAATTGTATTACTATTGGTTCCTAACATGGTTTGCTAGTGTTCGTTATACTTTATTCAAGTCATGTCTTTTGCTCTTTCAGGGATATGTAATAAAAGTTCTTTTAAAAAAAGTATCTTAAAAAATGGTGCTAATTTTGCCCCATCCAATCAGATGTTAGCTTTCAAATGGTAAATGACATCTGATTGGTCGTGACAAAATAAACACCATTTTTAACAATAAGAACTTTTTTACATCTCCCTGTTTGTTAGTGTCAGCAAAGAACTATTTAGCCTATAATCCAGCTTTAAGTTTTTACTGTCCATTTTCCATTGTTTTGCAGTTTGTGACAATCCATTGTAGGTAATAGAAAACAAGTGCCCCACTTCCGCAAGATTCAAAATCAGCTTTATTGATACAACATAAAAACTCCAAACACAATCAGGCTCATCTGACGCGTTTTGGAGTCCCCGAAACACGTCAGATGAGCCTGATCGTGTTTGGAGTTTTTATGTTGTATCATTAAAGCTGATTTTGGATCTTCTAGAAGTGGGGCACTTGTTTTCTATTACCTTATGTAGACTAGCGGGGCCTGAACCGCGTGGATGCGCACCCAGATGGACCTGGCTATAATGCCTTGCTGACAGGCTACTCCGGCCTCCCGGAGAGCAGCCAAACTTGTTTTGTTAATCCATTGTAGGTCTCACATTCTTGTGTGTCTTTACAATGTTCTTCATCTTTTAGAATGCCAAATATCTCATCAGTGTAATTGTGTAAATTGAAGGACAAATTCAAACTCAAATTCCCCCAAAATTCAAAATATCTAATGACTAATACCTTCAGATTAATAATAACTCAAACTCAAACCCAGGCCAACATACACCCGTTTCCTGACATCTTCAAACTGAGATGTAGAAATCTCATGGGAGTGCCATGTCAACCAAACTTTAAAGAATAAACAGTGTCATCAGGAGTGGTGAAAAGTCTGTTGGTTTATTCAGTAGTCACATTAACATATTGGAAAACGTGTATAACAGTAGCAGTTAAGAAAAACAATATCACCAGCTTACCAAAAAGAAAGCCTGGTAATTCTTACATCATTACCTGTCCGTCCTTCTGGGCGACCTTACACCCCTAGAATAACCAGCAACATCGTTCAAGCAAAGAACATTATAATTAACTTGACATTGCAAAGATCGTGGAGGGTGGGAGGGGATGATCACGACTGATGGCATCTGCATGAAAGGCAAAGCATTGTGTGGCAATGCCCTTCTGAGGACACGGAGAACAATGGTCTGAATGAGGGAGCAATGTAAATAATTAGTTGTTTTATCAAGGTAGTTAGGGTCTCTAAGGTAAAGCAAAGTGAAAGATCTCAACATTAAATATGTTCAGAAGAATGAAACAGCAATTTAACATGGAATGCTAATGTAAGTTGCATTATCACTACAAAAAAAATACAGCCATTGGCTACAATACAAAACATGTCTTGGGTTGTTCTTTAAGGGATAAGCTGCTGGTCTAATTCATTAAATGAATAGGATTTACTCCATTTCTTTGAATTAATGTGTTTCTGCTTGCTAGTGGTTGCTGTAGTTGATATGTGCCTGAGATTCTTTCAGTGGTAACTAAGGTAAATAGGATATTCATAAAAATAATATGCTGCAGAGATGGTCTATGGGAAGCCTAGAAACATATTGTAGACTGCTTTGGTTTCCAAGCAGCCACTCAGCATGCATCTGAGCTAATTACTAATGGACATTGCAGCACATGGAACTCTCATGGGTCTGGGTTAAAGGGGCTGAGATTCCAGTTTAACTTTCTCTGATTTTTCTTTTTCTTCTAAATAATAACATCCCTGTAATGTGTCAGCACTCCAGTAACCAATGGAAAAATATGCTCTTAGCTGGATTAATAATTAGTGTGGTTGCAGAAAAATTGATTGCATGGAAACGAATACAGGATGATGAGCACAGATGGGTACATACATTTTCTAGGTTTATAAGAGGTCACTTTACGTTGTATTGGAGGATGAATAAAGGCATATGTCCATCTAGTCCAACTCTATAAAGGATGCGCTAACATGGCTGCGCATTCCACCTCCACCAAACAATTACAACATTCATGCAGAGCCGCAGGGTTATAATATGGGGTTCATTCTAATTTAATACTGGTTAGTGTGACTTTAACCCCTTACCTGCAGCGGCTGCCTAGGTATGTAAGGCTTTCTTCCCTTTCTTTCCTGGACTAATTTCCCCCCATTGCCAGAACCAGTGGACAGTCCAAGTGCACCCACATGATATGAACAAACATGAATTCCTCTGTAGAAGGATGAGGAATGCTGAGGAATGGCAACAAGCACTGCCTTTCTGATGGACCTCATGAAATGAATTGTCCAGTCTTCAAGCCCCTTATCGGGTAAGGGTTCCATTTTACTTTTAGTAGCATAGGAGTAATACAAACTAAACTTCTTACTAAATTTAACAAATTGGCAAACATTTTAATTTTATGCTTAAAGAGGATCCTGTGTTTTCTTGATTGTACAGTATTGGTCAGTGCAGGTAAACCCAACAGACATTGACATCAATAAAATAATGACTGTGAGACAGCTGAAATGGTAATAGCTACTACATCCACTGCTAATAGTAGTGGTAAAGTGAAGATATGGCTCTGATCCCCAGAAATTCTTGTTAATCTGCTAGAGGCCATGACTGTTTTCTTTATTTTTTTAACGAGGTAAATGTGCAGTAATCAGGGTCAGTGTCTGTATTTGAATATAAACATGGAATGAATTCGTTGTCTGACCAGATCACTCTCAGAAACTGGATTTTCTTTACTACAAGTTTGAACTTTTGTTGAAGCCTCAGTCTGTTCTCCGGTATATTTAATAAAACCATTTATTACTTTGCATCAAATTTCAAGCTGTCTGTCTCTCAGATTTACTTCTCAGCCTTTCCTATGCTCTTTCAGGAATGTTACACATACTAGCAAGGGATTCTGTTTTATTCTATTCTCCCGTTATTACACTTAAAATCCTGTCACGGTCAATTTATGGAACATCTCTAAAATACATCCAATATCTCCGGGCTGGTATAAGCAAATGTCTAATTCATTCTCTTATTGTGTCATGCCCTGACTCTTTAAACTCTCTTTTAATTGGCCTTTCCCTTCACAGCCTGTCACGGCTCTAGTTCATTACCAAAGTAACAGCTAAACCTCTGCTACCCTTCTTTAGACATCAGTCAACTAACCAGAACTGGGATTTAGGATGAAATTGCAATTTTTCGACCATTGACTTACAGTGGTGCCTAGGACTGTATACTGTTTATAGTGCTAACCAGTATCCACAACAGCCACTCACAGCAGGATAATATTTACTGAATCGAACAATAATTACTGCTAGAGTTAAAGGAACATCATTTTTTAAAGTATATTCCATCTGTTTCTATTATTCACAGGGAGGTGAGAACACATATTCCCACCTCCCTGTGAATAATAGGGTGCTCAGGGGACACTGGAACTTACCTTACCACCATTCCACTCGCAGCTGCTTCTGCACTGACAGCCGCGCTGTCCCGACCTTTCTTAGGCGCATTCGCGCCAATACAAAACATAGGCGGAAGATACTTTAAAAAACAAGTTTACTGTTCCTTTAAAAGGGAAATAACAAAATAAAAACAGGACTGATTTAGATAATTAGATAAATGGATCCTTGTGGCACCAATAAGTAACGTGTTTCGTATTTTTGTTATTGCTGCTGAAGCTCACCAAGAGAAAGTTCCAATCACCACAGATATATATTTCATTCGATTCCCAATGGGATCAACCCTACATGGAGTGGACATGGAAAGGAAGACGGTTTCTTAGCTGTCAAAAGTTATAAATAACAATTTAATATTTCCAAATATTTCCTCCACACACCAATGATAAATTCAATCAATGTCAATCAATTTAATACAAATATCTTCACCAGGTTACACTGACACACAGGATACATACATAATTTATGAATCCAAGAACTTTTTTTTGTCAGCTGCTTTCTAATTGGTCCTTAGTTTTGACGGCAAAATCAATTGATATTTATTTTATCTTCTTCACAGTTTTGTTTCTCTGCTCTTCTGATTGGTTTGGTCTGCCTTTTTAAGTTCCTGTTTCCTCCTTATGCCCGTTATAGTTTGTGGTTTTCCCTTGCTCATGCTGTGATATCTTGTTTGGTTTGCTGGTTCCCTAGAGTCCAAGTAGATAGGAACAATTAGAGGTGCACTATATGGCCCTTGCCAAAACAGGTAAGTAACCTATAACATTAGAGTAAAAAGAGGCATACTCTGCATATAACTTTTAAGGTGCTTTAATGTTATTGCTGAAAACCAAACAAGGTTTCAGGGAGATTGTGCCACCTTCCTAAGGTGGAAAGGGGCACAATCTCCCCAAAACATTGTGTGGTTTTCAGCTATAATATAATGGGCACAATCTCCCCAAAACATTGTGTGGTTTTCAGCTATAATATAATGGGCACAATCTCCCCAAAACATTGTGTGGTTTTCAGCTATAATATTAAAGCATGTAAAAGAAATATGCAGAGTGTGCCTCTTTTTACTCTACTGCTATAGGTAGCGATAGAAGGCCCATCTTATATTCATGGTTGTTCGCTACCTCTCCTAATACAGAATTATAGTCTTGGGGAGAGCTTAATCAAAAACTTTATCAATACGCACATGCGCATACAGTACAAAGGAGCATCGGGACCTGTTAAAGATGTTAGCACTGGTGTTCAATCGCGGGTAAGTTCTCTTTGTTCCCACCCTCCTCCTGACTTTTTAATTGAGAACGGGAGGTAAAGGAGCTATGTCTTACCTCCTTTTCTTAATTAAACTGAAAAAAAGCTAATTATTTATGAGTGGAGATACCCTTTAAATCTGTGGAAGTTCTAACCCTAGTATTCTTGTATTTTTCAAAATATAAAGAAACGGGGCATTCCCATAGAGCATGATGCAGTGATGCTTCTAAGGTTATTAGGCTATATACGCAGCATATTATAAGATATATATGCCCTTTGAAATATTTGAAATATTTCTCTATCTACCTCTAATTGATAACCAACTTTCTAACAATGACCCAACCTTGTATTTTTGGTTCTAACTTCCGGATCCCCTATGTCTCTGCCCCATTTCTACACATTTTAAATTTTAACATTTTCCCAATGCGTATACTTTTCCTATATCTCAAACTCAATACTCAATACTTTCACATCTGGCCCTGCTCTGAAGAGCTTACAATCAAATCCCTTTATTTTAGAGATACAGCCTATCGATAGGTCTTTATAATTGTGGGGGGAAACCAGAGTACCTGGAGAAAACCCACAAACTCCTTGCAGATTATTATTATTGTGGATTTATATTGTGGCTATCTTCTTCCTTAAAGAGTTTACAATCTAATCTCTTTATTTCACACACTGAACCAATCAGTATGCTTTATGATGATGGGAGAAACTGGAGTGTTCAGAGGAAACCCACAAACTCTGTGTCTGATCTACGCCCTCAAGCTGTATCGCCTCCCTCTTTGTCAGGGCCATTTTTAGGCATTATAGGGCACCTAGGAAAAGACCTAGGGCACCTATGTTAAACCAGGGCACGGTACCAGTGTTCTCCCTAGCATCTCCCTGTCAGCTTTTACTTGCTGTGTTAGATCTGCTCTCCTTGTTCTGCTGTAATTTGTAACATTGTAGTGAGTAGAGAGCCTGAACTCAGCTCCTTCTACTGAAACAATGTTCCAAATGAACTGAAGGAGAAGGAATGAGGGGGGAGGATGAACTCAGCTAATAGTACTGAGGAAAACAGTTCTAAAATGCCAGGTAAAAGCTGCTGCAGACTTTATAACAGTGACCCCTGTGACTAGCAGCCATGACCTGTGACTAGCAGCCATGAGATCCCTATCCCTGCCTCTTTCTTCCTTCCATCCAACTCTCCAATTAGAACTTAGAGTAGGTGAGGAGTGAAAAATTCAATGGAGGAGGCATGGAAAGCAGGTACATACAGTATATCATGTCAATGCTGGCAGCTGGAAGGGTTAAACATAATACTGTGCTGGCACTGAAAGTGTCAATGGCAGTAAAGTGCTAGCACTAAGGGTTTAATGGAAATACTCTGGGTCAGTGCTGGCACTGAAATTACTAGTAGGAAGGTGTGCTGGCACTGAAGGGTTTAATGTAATACCCTGGTTCGTCTTAGAGGCTGGATGGCATAAGGAATAACAACCACTTCTGAATGGTGTGTGAGTGGAGGCAATCGGCTAGTCGGTAACTACGTCAGATCGGCCCACCCAGTTAACAGCGGGGAGACGTTGAACATCAGTCCGGATAAGTCCCATCGGCCTAGGTAAAGAGTGGTGTGTTCACACTGCCGAAGGTCCGGCAGGTTAGTAGTTATACTTACCTTATTATCTGTAAACTGTGGTGTTGCATAAATCTGTGACTGTGGAATAATTCCTTTGAGGCAGCAATTTGGTCCTTATGTGAACAACAACCCAGGGGAGTGCACGGATCCACCAGCTGGGACGATCAGTTCACAATTAGACCACTAATACCTATAGCAGCACAGAAAGGCTATAGAATACGCACAATATGATACTAAATCCATTAGCACATGTGCCATTGTATATTTGCTTTTAACTAATCTGTTGCAATATATTTATAAATTGTTTAGAGAGAATTGTTTGGAGGTGTTGAGTTAAATGTTTGTAGTAATTTTGTAATAGGTGCAATAAAGGATACACGGGTTGAAACAAAGACGCTTGTATTGTTGGTATAGTTACTATTTAAGTAACAGTTTTAATTATATGTGTATGATTCTACGAGTGCTTTAATGGGATACTAATTTGGTCTTTAACCAAATATGATGTTGTTTAATGTAATACTCTGAAGGGTTAATAGCAATACACTGGGGAAGTGCTGGCACTGAAAGTGTTAATGCCAATACTCTTGGAGGGATAGGCCACACTACTGCACTTTTAAGCTCGATAGGATTGTGTTGTGATCAAGCTAGGGCGCCAATGAACCTTCCACAGTTACTTTTTTAACTGATTATAATGCAGGGGGTGCTCCTGCACTGTGGCCCAGATCCAGGGGGGCACTGAGTTTATACCATCACACAGATACAAGGCAGTCACTATACATGATACATTCATACATTCATAAAAGATGCAAAAAGTAGAATGTTAGTGCGCTATCTTCAGTCTTCTAACACAGGATCCTCCATCCTTTTCATCTTCGCCTGAAGATTCCACTCTTAGTTGTCCAGGTGGCTAATTCCATAGAAATTATTTCCTTATATTGTACAGTTGTGGGTGGCGAGTGCGGTATGAGGTTAAAACAAATCTTTTGTTCATTGGAGCTTGGGTTGCACGAGGCTCGGGGATGAATGGAAGTTTGAAAATCCCTTTTCTTAATTGATGCCAGTCTATTGTCTACATTTAATGAAATACAAAGAAACTAACTGATCTTTCTATTATCTATCTAATTTAACCCAAATCCCTATGGGACCACATGCTTGGTCGTGGTTACTGTTGGACGCGGCTGCTTTTGCCATGACTGACAGTCCTTCCTCCTGGACGACTTGACGAAAGTCTTGAAGGGTCGGTCAGGAGGAAAGTTGTATGGTGTCTACCAGCCTTAATGTGAAGACAATGAATGAAAGGTTTGTACTCACATGACCGAATAGCATTTCATGGACAATGACGCCTAATGCAAACCAGTCCACTGATCTGGTGTGTGGTTCCTTTTTCAATAACTCTGGAGCTCTGTATTGAAGGGTTCCATATGGACGTTTCATTTTGTCTGCAAATCCAATTCCTTAACCAGACACAAAATATTTCATGTTACCTAAAGACATCTCCTTATTGTCGTTATTTGTATGGACTGTTTATTACAGACCCGGTTACAGGGACCCATATCAAACTGACATTATACAACCACAGTGACTAGATCCAGTTAAAGGACATTAGTACTTTCATACATTTACCAAGTAAATGGCACATTAAACGATGAATGGACCTGTTACTATGGGATTGGACTGTATTGAATCCTACCTTCTTAACAATATCCAAATCTGCTAATTGCAGGTACCCCGTGTCGTTTAATAGGAGATTTTCAGGCTTAAGATCTATGGAGAAGAACATAAGAGAATATTGGAAATTATAAACTGTATTCACTGCTGTCCCCTCTGGTACAAGACTTTATTTCTCTGCCCCCCAGAAAATAATATAATAAAAATATATATTGTATCCCGTACATTTCCATTATTGCTTACCGGTGAACAATGTTATGATCGTGTAAGAACTGAACCCCAAGGACAATACAAGCCATATAAAATCTGTAACAATATAAAACTCACATCAGATAATTTATTAATTAAAACAACACAATTATTACCTTACCTTTCCAAAATGCTCTGCGTCTGGGGCCGTCTAAGATATTTCCCTGGACAGAGTGTGTTATTCCCACTGAAGATTATGTGGATTCTTGAAGATTTCCCTGATTTGAACCCCAACAATCATCCAGTAATACTCACATAGTCCTGTCTAGTGGTAATGGGCCGTTCCTCATTTGCGAGCGTAAATCTCCCAGATATGCATATTCCTTGACTAAACACACATGATGTTTTGTATGGAAGGAGCCGACCCAGCCAATCAGAAAACGTCTTTTCTCTTTCTGAGCCATTTCTAAGACCCTCCTCTCCGTCATTAGGCTAAGAAATAAAAGAAAATTTTAAAAGTTGAAACCTTACATTGGTGTTTATAAACCAAAGGCTACCATAGAAAGATAGACATTAGACATTCCTATTTACGTAATACGATCCCGGTCTTCTGGCTAATGAAATAATAACAATTATAATGAAATGGACATAAACTATTAAAGTCTCAATGTGTATGGGGAGTCTGTACAGTAAGTGGAAATCTATCATTGGTCCTTCCGTTAGAATTGGACTTATACTGACCCATCAATCTCAAGGTTGCTCTGGTGTTTTCCCACTTTTGTTGCTTTGATGGCGACTTTGGTTCCAGTCTCTTTCTGTTCTCACAGGAGAACCTAAAAAAAAGGAAACGTTAGTTAAGTTCCATGTAATAAATTAAGATAACAGATAATTCCATTTACTGAGTTGCTCACCTTTTCAAACGCTCCTTGGCCAAGCCAGTTACAGTACCGGAAATCATTTATACTGGAAAGAGAAAGAAATCAGGAATTCAACATCATTGGCTCAGCCCTTGGTCTTCAGTGTCATGTGACTCAATGAAAAACCTTTATCCAAATGGTTTACAATTTATATTTAACTTACTCTAATTCCCTAGGCAGATGTCCTTCTTCAATGTCTCATTGCACTGCGCTTGCTTCATTTTGATTAAATGGAGGAGGAGCAGGTCTGGCAGGCTATATATTGGAATAAAACACCATTATCTGCAAAGTTCTATGTTCTATGGCCAAACACCAATTCTGCACTTTACAAAGCTAAATTCCCTTAGGCTGCTCTGTGATACACTGAGGGTATCAGACTTAACATGCAGTCAATCTGCTGTTCCACGTTTTGGGAATTTTCTATAATATTTTCATTTTTCAAATCAGAAGAGAGACAAACTGCAAGCACAAACAGTAAATTATGGCCTAACTATACTGGTTGTAATGAGGAAGAGGGTAGATCCCTCGAAAGCTTGTCTACTAAAATAAACTGTTAGTCCATTAAAAGTATCACAGTAATCTACTTTATATGTTGTAGTGTGGTCATAGTTACATTATTTGGTAAATTTCAAAATTACAGTAAACCTGGGGTTCCCACTAAGGTCCATATAAGTAACAATATTTTACACATGCTCAGATTGATTTTCCCCTGTACTGTACCTGGAGATAAGTCAGTGTCCTGTATTTCCATGGGTGGTAGATTCCAGGTGGGTAATACAGGGACCTCTACAGGATCAAATATGGTAATGCTGGAGTCAAAGATACTCCAATGAATGGAAAATAGACCCTCAGAATCTTCACTACGGTCAATAATCTCTCCAAGACCAGTGACATTCAGAATCCTGAATATGGAATTCATGTTTATAGTGATGAAGCATCTAATATTTTGTGTATTATTTCTATTATATATTATTATATGTATTATAATACTATATTATACAACTAGACAGTTAAGCCCGTTATATAAACGGGCGCTAGACAGATCTCTCTCGTCCCGGGAGTTGAAACTGGAGGCTCTGCACTGTGGAGGATGATTCTGCTTGCAATGCGTCCAGGTCAGTGGGTGTTCGCGCTTAGCCGACAGACTCCTCCTCTCGCGCATGCACCCAAACAAAAGTCACACACGGATTCACGGATGCACATTAGGGCTTTTATTATATAGGATGGTAATGGACTTACAATGGAAACAGCATCAAAGACACTCCAATGAATGGAATAATCACTGTCATTTTCTTCTTTGTGCTGTTCCTCTTGTGAAGGTTAGTTACAGAGGATGGCGATAAAGCAAATGTCTTGAATACTTTTTTCCCCTCTGTATACACTATAGAAGATCCAAGTACAGATATCATAGAGTATAGTAGCAATAATGGTATACAAGATTTAAGTACACTTTGGTTAAAGGGCATGTTCACCCCTTTTGAAAAATTTTTATATATTGTAGGGCTAGTTCCAACCCCAGCCCCAACCGCTATATTATATTTTTAAGAAAGTCCCCCGATCGTTCCCTCTCTCCTCCGCCGCAATGCCCGGCCTTCTGCTTGCACGGAACAATTTCCCTGGTGGCCAGGCTCCAGGTGGTCAGGTTTTTTAACTTTGGGGGGACATTACAGGAGAACCATTTGGAGCTGGGATGTAAGGTAAGGATTTTTATACACTACAGAGTGGGGCCAGTAGTGGGTTGAATTTTAGTTTTGGGGGTGGACATGCCCTTTAACTGAAGAGCTTGTCAAACTAACTTGCTTGGCTTTTATGAGGAAGTAAGTAGAAATTTAGACTCTGGCATAGCAGTAGATGTAGTTTACTTGGATTTTGCAAAGGCTTTTGATACAGTCCCCCATAGGCGACTAATGAATAAGCTAAGGTCTGTTGGTCTGGGGAGTCACATTTGTACATGGATAGAAAATTGGTTAATGAATAGGATGCAGAGAGTAGTTGTTAATGGGGCTTCATCATTATGGACTAAAGTGCTAAGTGGGGTGCCACAGGGTTCTGTGTTGGGTCCACTTCTATTTAATCTATTTATTAATGATTTGGAAGTGGGTATTGTCAGCAAGGTTTTTGTGTTTACTGACGACACAAAACTTTGTTGACCATTAAAAACTTCAGAGGATGTGCAATCGTTGCAGGGGGATCAAGATAGATTGTCACATTGGGCTGCTAAGTGGCAGATGAGATTCAATGTTAATAAATGTAAGGTGATGCATTTTGGACTTAAAAATCCTTGTGCTACTTATACTATAAATGTCGAGCCCGCAATGACGTCACATCATGTGCACGCTCCACACAATCCTTATCCGCTTCGACTGCCTGAAGATGGAGAAATTATGAAGATCTCATGGTGGTGGAGCTTCAGCTGCCATATGCAAGAGGAGGAAGCCAGCAACATTCAAGTAGGCAAAGTAGGCTATGGAGGTGAGGTGGGGATAGAAAAAAATGCACATATTGAATTTTAAAGCCACAGCTATCCAGATAACTAAAGTTTTACATTTGGTGACAATTTACTTTAATTTAAGGGTGGAGATACCCTTTAAGGAAGCCAATATAAATTCTCAGATATTTTATATGTACATTTACAGTTTGTATTGGTGGATCCGTTGGGGTCCACACAGGTCAATTTTGATAGGTTGTGCAGCCTATTGAAGACTGTGCGATTGGTCGAAGGTTACCAACATGTCGGATCAAATTTCACAATGAAAATGAATGCTGTCCTATAGAAATGAATTAACATTTCTCAGGACCGTAGTACAGTAATAAGCATTTAGTAAAATAAATGAAATTAAGGATTTTTTGTCCTGTCTAGGGATGGACAAGAACTCAAACTCGAATCCAAGTTTTCCAAGTGGATTTTATGAGTTCGTATGACATTTTTTTTTAACTCAGACTTTTTAGAATTCGCCGAACTACAAACTTTCAGGTTTTCCAAACTCGTGGACATATTTTCAATAATTATCATAAACTTAATTTAATTTTTGAATAACCCTTGACTTAAGCGCTCTATAACTCTAGAATGCTGCGTTCGGCAAATATTTGCCGAATGCTACATTATTATCAATTCGAAGGTTGCCGAATGCCGCATTCGAGGTAACCCTCAAATGTTGCCCTTAAATTCGGCCATAATGCTCAAATGCGGTGATAACCCTCAAATGCAGCATTCGCAAATGCTCGAATTCACTAATAACCCACAAATGTTTCTATCGTTTTAGTAACCCCCGAGAATTCAATGCTCAATGCGGAAGCCCGACAATTGCTTAATCATGAGGAAAGCTAGTGTTTGAACAAGTTTTGGTGATATGTACATGTTCCCCAGACCATTTCTCAGGTCCCAGAGCCATGTACAGTAAGTAAGTTGCCAGTGCTAGTTTATCTGTATTTATTATCAGAACTTTTCAAACTACTTTTCCCCATTGACTTTAATGGAGACTTTTACTGAAGTTCTATAGTTCTAAAACAAATTGAACTTTAGGAAGTTTGGCCATATCCTGTCGTTTTTATTCTGATTACATTGCCCTTTAAAAAGTATACTTATGTGCTTCCTTGCCAAGATTTCCTATTTTTCTACATATTGTCTGAATAATTTTTTTGTCTCTGTACCATATTATAAAAGTTAGACATTTATTGTAGATAAAACCTACTTCCTGCGCCCTTGATTACTTGTTTTTTTTTGTAGTTTCCTATTAACCCAACTCCCCCCTTAAGTGTTATGTGAACTAATATGACTCTTACGTTATTTATCTTAGCCTAGAGGGCTATTGTTGTAATAGTAAATATAACAAATCAAGACTGAAAATATATAAAGATATGAATAATGGAACACAAAAGAAAGCTTTCATTAGATAAACTGCGAGAATATTGATATTTTTATCCCTGAGGATCCTGTCATCTCTCTGTGTACTAAAATGTCAATATCTTTGTAGTTCAATTAATAAAAGTATTATTGCAATTGCATTTTGTGCTACTGTCAGTTCACTTTCAATATACTGCCCGGGTGGATTCATTTGAGGCTTTTCACAACTTTTTTCACAGCAGTATTTTGAACATCATGATCTTTTATGCTTAGAGGATATTTTCAGCCTGAAGTGTATTTTCCCTGACTTATTACCCAAAACATGCTTATTAAAACATTGTATCATGACTTTATGTAAACAATTCACCAAAATGCACCTGATGGGAATAAAATGGATGACATCACTTTCGTTTCACCAGCAGTTTTGTGAAAATGTTTGAAAAGTCTATGGGAGGTAAAAAAAAAATAGGTTTGCTGTAATGTAGTGTATCCCTGCCCACTCCCAACCGCCATGTTAGTTTGTTAAAATATCCCCCCAGAAATAGACTTGCCACTGTTCGTTCCTTTGACCCTCTGTTCCTGGCTCTCTGCTTGCCGGAAGTAGCAGAGTGGGGTCGGACCGGAAACCGCCTCTGTGATTGGCTGAGAGTCAGCCACTCACAGATGTGGCTGCCGGCTATGCAGAGAGCCGAGAGAACGAAAGATGGTAAGTCTATTTCTGGTGGGATTTTTAACAAACTAAAATGATGGTTGGGGGTGGACAGGGGTACCTACACTACAACAAATCTCCACTATGCTACAGAAAGTAAGAAAGAAGAGCGATCCGGAGGGGGCTGCCCTGTGCATGCCAGAGTCCTACAGGAGGACAAGGAAGCAGCAGGGACAAGATGACTCACAGACAGCTCCTTCTCTTTCCTTTTTGGAACTTTGGATAGGCAGTGCAGAAACCATAAGGGGCTGAGGTGTAAGTAAGATAGTGTTTTTTTTACACTGCAACGGGGCCAGTAGTGGGTTAAATTTTAATATTGGGGATGGAAATGCCCTGGAAATGCCTAAAAAATCTTTTGAAAGCTTGGAAACCATCTTTTCTAAGCTATAAACTAGGGGCATTAGACTGCCTGAATCTTAGGGGTATTTTACTTACCAATATAAAGATTTGTGGAGGAATATTTATAATCCTGGGGTTTGGAAACATCTGATACCATAGTTTTATAACAGCCAATAAAGACACCACTTACCAATTGTTATTGGAACTTTACATCTGAGTTGTTATTTTTAACCATGGCTGCAAATTTATAGCCATAAAATACCACCACAGCTGTTAAAGTCCGTTGCACAATTCTATGGATGATACCATAGTAGGAGTGTTAGTGAATGACAAGTTCATTTATAATCTATACTGGGTCACTAAAACTAAGTTTAATTGTTTGATTGGTATATGCCACACAGCATTATTGTGCTACAAATGAAAGTAATCCTCATGGTAGATGACAAACAGTGTAAATGGTATGGGGTGGTTTGGTTCTAAATATAAGGCAAATTCATTGTGTATAGTAATTAAAAATGGCTTAACAGACTGGAGGGTCTTTATGACCAGTCCCTCAAACTAGTGCATTAAGGACTGAGCTTATTCCCATTAATGTAAAAGGGAACACTAAACAGCTCATTATTTTATTTTTTTTTTTTTTTTTTTTTTTTTTTTTTTTTTTTTTTTTTTTTTTGCCCCGAACGGCGGATTATTCCGGATTTTCCGCCTTCCGAACTTCCGAACCGCGGATTTCCCGGATTTTCGAAAATTTTCGGAATTACGAGGATCTCCATATTTTCGAAATACAGAGAAACCGGAGATCCTTGTAATTACGAAAATCTTCGAAAAAACGAGAAATTCTTGTAAATTCTCGGAATTTCCGCATTTTGGGGATTATTTTCAAGACGGAGCAAGCCACATGTCCCAAATTATCCAATGGCAGCTAACATGATTATGCCAGCCCCCTGGGTATAAAAGGCTGCTTCACAGGCGCCATTTTGTCAGTGTGTTGGAGTGTGTTTAGTGGAGACCTGACAGTGTAGGAGTTGGAGAGAGTTTTTTGTGCTTTTTGGCTTTTTTTGAGCTATCTGTGTGTGGATTTCAGTATGGTGGTTTAGCACTTGTTGTTAACCACCCCTGTATTCACACATCTTGAGACCCAACAGTCCTTTTAAGGACTAACCTTGTTGTAACGGAGAGGAGGACCCGTCTCTCCACTGAGAATGTGGACCGCCTTACATTCATCAAGATGAATGAGGCGTGGATCACATCTCAGTACAGCACCCCTATTGCTGATGCTGATGCCCGTGACTGAAGGCCTCCTGCCCCTGGCCACCCGCACTGCTCCTTCCGCCTCATTTTCCGCCTAGAGGCTTAGCTGATGCCAGCTTAGCTGGCAAATGGCAAATTTTTCTTATTGGCAGGGCCATATATGGTCCTACCTTGCTCTACTGCATTCAAGTTGTGAAATAAAAAATGCTCTGCAACAACAGCTACTTTGTGGCTAATTTTTCTAAGATTGGGTCAATCCTACTTGGCCTGAGAGCAGTACTTTGTTCTTCCTTCTCTCTCCACGAGGCACCTTTGTGGTGTCACCTACTCTGACCATCTCATACAGCCGCAACAGCTACTCTGTGGCTAATGTTTTTAGCTCTGGGTCAATCCTGCCTGGCCTGCCTGGCCTGAGAGCAGTACTCCATATTTGTTCTTCCTTCTCTCTCCACGAGGCACCTTTGTGGTGTCACCTACTCTTACCATCTTATACAGCCGCAACAGCTACTCTGTGGCTAATGTTTTCAGCTCTGGGTCAATCCTGCCTGGCACTAGAGCAGTACTCCATATTACAAAGTGTGGGCCTGCTGTAACTCAATGGTGCGGTTCCTACAAAGCCTTACCCATTGACCCGCTTTCCCTTGCACAAAGCATACTCTGAGGGAGAGAAGCCAATGGGGTGAGGGGTATGTCCAGTGGGGCCAAGCCTGCCTGGCTCTTCAACAATGGTGGCAAACTGCAGTGGGCCTGCTGTAACTCAATGGTGCTGTTCCTACCCGTTCACCCGCTTTCCCTTGCACGAAGCATACTCTGAGGGAGGAAGCGCAATGGGTGAAGGGTATGTCCAGTGGGGCCAAGCCTGCCTGACTCTTCAACAATGGTGCGCACTGCAGTGGGCCTGCTGTAACTCAATGGTGCTGTTCCTACAAAGCCTACCCTTTCACCCGCTTTCCCTTGCACGAAGCATACTCTGAGGGAGAGAAGCCAGTGGAGTGAGGGGTATGTCTAGTGGGGCCAAGCCTGCCTGGCTCTTCAACAATGGTGGCAAACTGCAGTGGGCCTGCTGTAACTCAATGGTGCTGTTTCCTACCCGTTCACCCGCTTTCCCTTGCACGATGCATACTCTGAGGGAGAGAAGCCAATGGGTGAGGGGTATGTCCAGTGGGGCCAAGCCTGCCTGGCCCCACAACAATGGTGGCAAACCGCAGTGGACATTATGTAAACCAGTACCCCCACGCCTTCTTTCCCTTGTTGTGTGCCAACTACTATATAGGGGAATGTGGCAATGTGGTGTGTGTAATGGCATTAATGGTAAGGTATATCAATTATAAGTACCAGACATATAGCTAGCTAAATAGATATGTGTATTGTAATTTTTCAAATAAAAATTGATTATGAATCTATCTGAATAATTTGATATATCGAAAAAATAAGCCCATAAAAAAATTTTTTCAACTCTATACAAAAATAATTTTAAAAAAATCACTGGGGTCTGGGTACCTCTTCTCCAGTCTGGTCAGGCGGCGGTCCAGGCGCCGCACCATGTGGCGCATCTCCCGCCTATACTCTGTAATTCTGTGGAGGAAGATATTGAGAGAATGTGTTGAAGATGTTCAAGCACATTTCCTAAAGCACCATGCGGTAGATGCAATTTTGCACCTGATAACTACTTACACATACATGGTCTGCAATGCTAATGTTGCGGTATGTCATAAAGGAAAGCTCAGTATAAAATATCATTATTTCTAAATTCTTAGTTTATATTATGCATACCTAGTTTGGTAACAGTGATTTCTTGATTGGCTGTTGATGGGTTACACATGCTCAGATCCTACTGACCAACTGAATCAACCCAGGGACTGGGTCAAGGCAAGACCATAACGGTCTCTATTAGGGTCCTGCAAACAGGAAGTCATTATTTCCGTTGCATTTATTTATACACAGACAAAATGCTGAATGGGCAGATTAAGGTCATTGGGATGGATAAATACTGCTCTTTTTTTTTTAAAGTATATATATTATCACTGAACTTCCACTTAAAGCGATATATTGCATCATGGGGATCACTGATAAACAGCAGTAGGTAATGCTGGCATAAAACATTACGTTTATTGCTAAATTGTATCAGAACTTGTTTTTGTATCACTAGGACTGTGCTACATACAAAATTTTGCAACCCCCATAAAAGCATTGTCAAACCCACAGTACCCAATGTTGCATCATGTGGCGTGGATTTTACACTGGGAAAATACAGATATTAATAGTCTGTATATAACATTTCATTAACGTTGCATATGATTTACTTAAGATTTGAATCATGGCCGCCAGAGGGACTGAGAGGCTGGAGGTGCTGGAGGGGCTGGAGATGGTGGAGAGCCTGGAGGGGCTGGAGAGGGTGGAGGGCATGAAGAAGGTGGAGGGCCGTAGAGGCTGGTCCTGCTTCTAGAAAAAAAAATGTTTTATTTCAACAATCACTGCCCAATCCATTAGTAATATATTCATGTATAAGAACATTTTCCTAAAAGGCTATGTAGTGAACATTTCTTGGATAATTTTGGACGTTTGGACCGAATTTCGTGACTTAGCTCAAAAACTGAGGGACAAGATACAGCCCAGAGTCGGGGACAATAAATGGGAATGACAAATGAGAAGAACTGTGATCTGTCTCTCAAGCCAAATTAATAGATTTGTTGCATTTTTTTTAACAAAAATTTTTATCAGTGAAATAATAAAATTCACTTAATTATGACGATAATTTCACTAATTATTGCTGACAATCAAGGTCAATAAAAAGATTAAAAATTGCTTGGATGCCACTTACGTGTCTGGCTGGTGCCAGGTGCTTCCACTTGGGCGGTGGCTGCCCGGTGGGGCAAAGGAGAGCCCGGAGGGCTAGTTGGTGGTAGTGCTAAAAAAAAAAGGAAATTTATTTAACTCTCACTGTCATTAAATGTGGCAATACACACACATGAGCGCACCGGAAACACGCGCTTGTATGCTTGTTTCTGGAGCGCTCGTGTGCGCTGTAATGTGGCCTTGGACAAATGAAAAATTTAGAAACATTTTTTTTTTTCAATAGGCTGCACTTACATTCTTCATCTGGCGGGGGACGGTGTGGTGGGTGGGTGTGTCGGAGGAAGATTCCGCTGCAAATTAAATAAAAAAAATACATAATGAATGATATATCTAAAGGATATATTTAATTATATACTTTGAATTCTGCTTTATACAGATTAAATAAGGCAATATGTTATAGTTTCTTTAAAAGTCAATCATATTTCTATGGCAATGATTTCATACCTTATTCTGGCTAAGTACTTATTTTTTATTGTGTGTATTGTAGCCATGGAAAGGGAAAAGTTGGTTGGGTGGTAGGGAGTCATCGTAGCTGTGTGTACTTGTATCTGTATAGATTTTGTGGGTAACACAACATTTTTAATTTTGGAGTGTAAAAATCAATTTTGAATAATTGATCAACATTTTATTTTTGACTTTACTTTCCCTTCAAATAGGGCTGCCATGTAACTAAAAGGGTGGGCCAGTAAAGTGTGTTTAACTGTGTCTATGTGTGGGTATCAGTGTGCATTTATAAGGTAAAAAGAAATCAATTTTTAATGATCGATTTCATTTTTAACTTTACTTAGCCTTTAAATAAGGCTGCCATGGAAATGGAAGGGTGGGCCACCAAGTGTGTTTACCTGTGTCTATGTGTGGGTATCATTTTGAAATTATAGGTGTTATGTTAAATAAAGTCACTTTTCAGTGATTTATTTTTTGACTTTACTTACCCTTTAAATAGGTCTGATATTGAATAATATAAGAATAATAATGTAATAATAATCAGTGAATGAGAAAAACAAAGAACTTGGATCTCTCTCTCTCTCTCTCTCTCAAGCCAAATTTAAGGATTATTGATGTTTTTAAAAATATATATATAAATATGTTTTTGTCAGAAGTGAATTAAAATATTTGACTTATTACAATACAGTAATATAATAAAAAGTATACTTGCCTTCCATCAGTTGCCGCATGGCTTGAACATAATGAGGCCTCTGCCTCTTCAGATCAGACCACTGTCTCTGGAGGGTAGAGACAGTGGTCTGGTAGCCGATGCGGCGCTGGAGCCCCTCCATTATCCTGCGCTTTCGGCGCCACACATGATAGGTGCCAGGGGGGAAATCATCGTACCCCCTGGCCAGGAGGTACTGTGTGGCATACATCTGCCTTACAGAACTCGCCATTGTGCAGGCAGGAAGTTCCGGTTCCTCGTTATTTATGAAAATCCTCGTTTTTACGAAAATCCTCGTATTTTCGGAAAATACCGTTTTTTAAATTCACGCTAGCAGACTGTAATTTTTAGGTATTGTAGGCATTGATACGTGTTCCTAAGGTCATTACCTAGGTCCCTGAGTGATTAAGTGCACGTTACCAAGGCTATTTAGACCACTTTTAAAGCGGATTTTGCCGAACTTTCATTTTAATACGTTTTAACGGGTCCGCTCACGGATTTTCGAATTTACGTTTTTTTTTTCCGAAAATCCGCGGATCCTCGAGCAGACCGGATTTTTCAAAGTTCGGACATCTTTACCTGCTACATTAACTTCTTAATGAAGACTTTCCAGGCGATGCAATAGTATTCTTACCTTCCCTAGTTCCCACGATGCAGTAAATCCCTTTGTGCCTTTATCTTAAAGGCTTTAAGTTTTGCTTTACATGGTAACATAGGCTCTGTTGCTCTGTTTCCAAAAAGATAATACAATGGTTAGCATGTACTATTTACACTATTTGGCCAGTTAGCAGCAGGTATAGCATCGCCCCTAGCAAAACACTAAATCCAAATACCAGCGAGACCCAGCCAGCATTGAATATGAAGGTGGGCAGGAATGGATAATCATAGCATTCTACTGCTAGTTCTAATAATAATTATTATTACATTCTACTCGGTTATGGTGAGGGTTTGCTGATGGTGAGAAAAATGTCTGATAAAATGCGTCTGGTTCCACTGGAATACAATTCCCTTCACTGGGTCAAGGACTTGGCTTTAGCTCTTCCAATTAATAGAGATGTGCAGAGCCCACTGATGAATCAGCACAGCCATTAGGGTCACTGAAGGCACTCAGAGGACAGTAAGCATTCTGGGGCTAAGAGTGAGTGATGGCCTCTGCTTCAGTGAGAACAGTAAAGCACATGGTGGGACAACATGAATAATCCTTGCTTTGTCCTCCAGCAAGGAACCAGTTGAATTGTTTACAAGTCAGCACTCTTTAATCATCTATAATATTTTCATCACACGCTGCATCCTTCATAAAGCCCAATGGATCAATACAGGACGGAGCGACAGAGATCAGAGCATTTGAGGATTAGTAAGGCTGCTTTTCAATGTAACTATCTCTCACTCTAGTATTTGCCACTAAACAAAGACATCGCCTGTGGTGTTCCTCAGGAGAGGCATGTTAATAGGACAGGATGTTCACTTTGCTGCTGGTATTCCAACGCTTAACTCCTTCTGTCAGTGGCTAAAGTGATGGATGAACCTCTAGCGTTGCTATTTTTTTGAACCTGGACATAACTGCTTGTTTTACATGGGAAACATAGCTATTGCTTTAATGCTGGTTCAGTCAGGCATTCGGAGATCAGTTTGCACAAGAAAATTAACCAGCAACACATTGTAAACAACACAGACACTGGGTCAAATAGCATCATCATATGGGGATAAAGGTGCACTCGGTCAATATGCAAGGAGCTCCACAATTGATGTAAGGACTTTCTATACTATCATACAGATGTGGAGAGGAGCCTTACACTGGTACCACACCGAAGAAAAAAAAAACTTTATTAGTTAGTGAGGAAAATACGCATTTCGTTTTCTGTTCATATTAATAGTCCTACTTAAACAATCTCACTATAAGTGAAGGTGAGCACCAAGCACATATATTAATATATATATATTTTTTTTAAAACAAAAAAAAACCCCACATTTTATTAAGTTTTAGTACTATTCTCATGCGGCAGATAAATAACTAGCATTGCAGCACATTATTGGATTACATGGATCTCATGCCGTATTCCAGTATTCCCATCCGTGGGAGAATTTTATAAATGTTACTTTGAGTTAATATCAGTAATATTTTGCCCTTTAAATGGACAGTATAGTATAGTATTTCAGGTTGAATAAACACATATGTCCATCCAGTCCAACCCATCTAGCAGCATCCTCATTTCCTGCCTAACTGTTGATCCAGAGGAAGGCAAAAAAACCCCACCAAACTTTCCAGTATCTTCCCCACCACTGAAGTAAAACTTACAGGCCTATAATTACCCGGCTGTGAACGATGACCCTTTTTGAATATTGGAATAACATCAGCCTTTTTCTGGCATGAGGGAATCTGCAAAAATAAGAAAAAGGCCTAGATAGCTTGTGAAGGTTCTCATTCATCCAGGTCATGGTATATCTGTTGTATTCAATTAGATAACTGGACTTGAATGTAGTTCTTGAAGACGTTTCGCTAGTCATCCGACTGGCTTTCTCAATTCAGAATGACTTGTACAAGAATCTGTGGCAATTATGTACCCTGGAAAATCCCATTTAGCATATCACAGCCAGGTGTTAAGGGTGTGATTGGATAGTGGATAAAGGTGTTATAGGAACGCCCAGAGTAAGGTGTTAAAACAGCAGTACATGGCAGACAGTGGTGTCGAACCCCCCCACCTCTATTTAGGCTTGGTTTCTTTATTTTCACATAAATGGCCTCCTTAACATCTCTCTTGAACCAGTCACGTTCCTTCGCCAATATGTTAACATTAACAATCTTCAAAGGTATGTCCTTTACCCTAAGATGCAGGTAACGGCGAGTCCTGACCTGAGGAATTGGCTCTTCTGTGCTGGGCCATACGTTGATGCAGTTGCTGTTTGGTCTCCCCCACATACAAATCAGAGGGGTTCGACACCAACTGTCTGCCATGTACAATGCTGTTTTAACACCTTACTCTGGGCGTTCCTATTATTTATGCAAAATGTCGAACCCCCCACCTCTATTTGGCTTGGTTTCTTTTTTTCACATAAATGGCTCCTTAACACCTCTCTTGAACCAGTCACGTTCCTTCGCCATATGTTAACATACAATATTCAAAGGTATGTCCTTTATTCTTTAGATGCAGGTAAATGGTGAGTCCTGACCTGAGGAATTGGTCTTCTGTGCGGGCAATAATTTCCAATTCACCCATTTTGTCAGCCAGGCTTCTCGCATTTGCAAACATACATTTTAGATTATGATCCTGTAATTTATTCATACACTTTAATACACATGCCTCCCTATCCCCTATGCTAGCCCCACCCCCCTTTCCACCCACCACTGACCTATCTACACCCTGCTTTCCTCCTAGGCTATCTATCCCAGTGAGACTGCTAATAACCTCTCCACCCAAACCTAGTTTAAAATCTCCTCCAACCCTCTAACCATCTTCTCCCCTAAAACAGCTGCACCGCCATCAGTGAGGTGCAACCCATCCCTACTTAAGAGCCTGTAGTCGACAGCAAAGTCTGCCCAGTTCTCAATAAACCCAAACCCTTCTTCCTTACACCACCCTCTTAGCCACGCATGAATGCTCCTAAGCTCCCACTGTCTCCCTGGGTTAGCACGTGGTTAGCACGTGGCTGCGGTAGTATTTCTGAAAACACTACCCTGGACGTCCTTGCTTTTAACTTGGCCCCTAGCTCTCTATTTGGCCATTTTAATTGTTTATAAAGACATGAATAATTATTGTTCTCTGGTTTTTGGCCAAAAGATGTACAGTAGGCCAATATTCAGTAAGGCCAGTTGAGGGTGAGGGGGGTTTCTATTAAGTATTAAAAAGTTTATAAATAAAGTGTATAGCTATAAACCACAATTTTTTACATTTTGGACAGTGCCACCAAATATACACGAGAGAACCTCTATTAGAACAATTCCTCTAGCACATAGGAGGGAAGTTAGAGAACCAAATGTGTATCATAGAAGGTGTTAGGTAAAATCCCATAAAGAGTTTTTATTTACTTTTCAATGATATACATTTACATAGCTTAAATTTAATTTAAAATAAAAACCTTTCCATTGTTCAGGTGAGAGCATTAGTCCCAAATCTGATTTCCATTTATTCAAACAATTATGTTGTACTGTTGACTTGTTACAGCTCAGAGATCATCCCTCCCTCTAAAACAAAACAGGGATTTCAGTACTGTTTTTGTAAATATATTTAAGTGCTCCTTTCACCTAAAATTATCAGGGAGATTCAATAAAAGCTCTCAACCAATCAGATGTTTCATATGTTAAATATGATCTAATTGGTTGGGGCACATTTAGCACCTTTTTTAAGAATAAGAACTTTTAATCTCCCTGTATATTTTCCTTTGCTTTTCATACAAAAAAAGTAATCTTTGCAGTTTATTTCTTAGCTAGCATGGTTGCAAAAAACAGAATATTAACGTTTCAGTAAAAACAAAAGTAAGTCTTGTTTCATAAGTAAAGGTGGTCTATGTGATATTACTTAGCCGACCGGGCGCTTACGCGATGTTCATCGATCCTGCCCGAACCACCTCTCATGTCGGTCGAATGTAAGATGGTGAGAGGCGGTTCAGGCAGGATCGATGAACATCGCTTGAGCTCTTGGTCGTGTTAGTAATATAGCATAGATTTATGGTCACCTTTAGCCTGGGGGTTTGAACCTGTAACTTCATGGGCTGTGTGTTTCTAAAAACTTATATAGTGTTTATATGTTGTGCTGCCACAATAAACTTAGACACATTTAGAAACTTACAAGGCAATGCACCAACAATCCTGCTCTGGAGTTAAAGTCACGCTAACTGATGTAATATTGGTAATATATAGAAAATACTCTGTGCATTGAGACAGTTAATAAAGGGGTCGGGGACATGACAAATGGGTGTACATGCTCACAAGGGGGCATGGCCAATGGGTGTACATGCTCACACGGATCTTTGAAGACTACAATCCTTGGAAACATCTTGTATGCTTTAGAAAAATATGGATAGTCTTTTTCTACTGGATGTGAGTCTCTCCATGAATCCCAGAGGTCCTGTTACCCAAGGAATTGAGGAAGGTTTTTATTACCACGTGGAGTCCATATTAGGGTCTGTAAAAAGATTAAAATCACCACAGATGATTAAGTTATGTGGTGAAAGGTATTGAGTTTAGTTATAACCATTGATCTGTCCTTTATTAGGAGCACATACATGTACAACAGTGTAATGTTATGTTTCATTGTAGAATTATGTACATTCCTTATTTATCTAAAAGTATTTTTTTTCTCTTGGAACGCTAGTGAATTTTTAATTGTGTTTATTACTTCTATTTTTGATCATATGAAGCCTTAATTTTGGAATTTTCCAACTTATGTGTTAGGAGTGTTTTGTGAATACAATATATTGTATATCTATTTGGTTTAAATAGTTTGTTTCCAGAATCAGAATCTTTTAAAAGGGGAGTGTATCCCCCTCATTGTGACTGGATTTTAAAGGGTATGTCCTGCCTTTTCCGAGCACGGAAGTCAAGCAGGAGGGGCTCCACCAGCATCCGTTCCTGTGATTGGCTAGGGCATCGCGCCTTAGATTCAGAATGGGAAAACCCCATTCACTATCAACACTGTCAAATCAGATATAAGTACTTTGCTTTATGCTGTTGCCATGTCTTTTAAACACCAATGGAAACCTTCAAACATATTAAAACCACAGTGACTCAGCGTCTCGGTTAGCAATGATGCCTTGCAGCGCTGAAGTCCTGAGTTCAAATCCTCCCTTGGGGCCATATTTATAAAGCAGTGGTATTGCTTTTTAGCGATACCGCAACTTTAACAATCGGTATCGTAAAATTATGATCGTTAAACCGATCGGAGATTAACGATCGTTTTAACAATACCGATCATAAATTTACGATACAGATCGTACATCTACGATAATGTTTACTACCGCACGGTATTCTGCAATCGAACGTTTGTTAATTAACGAACGTACATTCGTACATTTACGACCATGATCATAAATTAAATAACCCGCAGTATCACGGGTTTATAAATATGGCCCTTGGACACATCTGCAAGGAGTTTGTATGTTCTCCCCGTGCTTGCGTGGGTTTCTTCCGGGCACTCCGGTTTCCCCCACAATCATAAAGACAAATAAATGTGCTTAGATTGTAAGCTCTTTGGGACAGGGCCTGATGTGAATGGATTAAATAATTGTATAGCACTATATAAGAAAAAAAACGCCTACATACAAACGTATGTTTTAGATAGATAGTTCCACAGTGTTAGTTGTTTTAGGTAAGAATTAATGGAGGAGATATTCTTTGTTTCTGCCACTTCCATTTTGACCTTAAGGGAATTAAAAGAGATTTTAATGGTAAATTAGTTTGCACAGTAACTTCCTTTATAGTAGCGGTATTGCAGGGACTCTGCGGTTTTTGTACCCCGCTTTTGTGTAGCGCAGAAGCCACCTGTGTTAAATTGCCGGTGTTCTCTTCAGATGGAAAAAAACAAGTATGTTTCTTAGTGTTCGGTTCGCCCTCTTTCTTGGATTTCTTCCCCATGATGCTCTCGGGGGTGTTTAGGAAGTGTTGCCTTTCTTAATTCACAGGAGGTGGTCTGCTGCAGAGATGAAGGTGTGTAAATAGAGGACCTCTAAAGTTTTACTGGCATAAAAAGCATATTGGCACCCATCACCGCTCACTTATTAAAGGAGAACTATCGTGTATAAAGTTTTTCTTAGAAATGGTTAAAATGAAAAGTATAGGATATAAGACAGGTAATTCCTACCTCCCAATATTGTTTCTGTGAGAAGCACCGGCCTAAAGAAAACTGATTCTGCCAGTCTTCCTCCTGGCAGTACACAGAGTCAGTGAAAAAAAATAAATAGCAACAAGGTACAAGATTAAATATTCAAGTACAACCAGCAGAGGCAGTGTAACAGAATAGATAAGTGACATATATAACTGGATAAAACAACTTATGTATCAGATAAATACTTTAGTAACAACTACATAAACAGATAAATACTTTAGTAACAACTACATAAACAGTTTAAAAACTATCAGAGCTCTGTATCAAGAATTTGAAAACACAACTGCTGATGGATAAAAAATGTTCCTGTATCTACATGTTTTGCAATAAAAGTTCCTAAAGCGTCTGCCAGAAGGTAACAGAACAAAAAGTTCATTGCTTGGATGTAAAGGATCAGGGATTATTGACTCTGTTTAATCTGTGTTTAGAATATATGGAATGTGCTGAAGGTAACTCAGTGCCAATAATGTATTGTGCGTTTTTAACTAAGCGTTGAAGGGAATGTAACTTTCTTTGGTACAATTCCCATACCAGACTAAAATATTATATGTTTCAATAGTGCTTCTGTAAAAGCCTCTGCTGGGCCTTCTTAATGCAGTCATCAATATTACCACTCCATGGTAAGTCAGAACTAAGGTACGTACCCAAACATTTAAACCTCTCAAACCGTTCAACTCTCAATTACTATGGGCTGGTAAGATGCTACTCTATGCGTCCTACAAAAATCAAAAATTATTTCTTTAGTCTTAGTAACATTAACATGTAAGTTATTTCAGTTACACCAAGAAATTAGGGATGTAATCTTAGTCCTATAATCTCATCATTGTTAGTAGTTAAACCCAGTAAGGTGGTGTCATCTGAATATTTCAAAATGTGATTAATGCCTGGTCTGGCATGAAATCCAAAGTAAATAATGAAAATAGAAAAGGGTTGAGCACACAAACCTGGGGCACCCCTGTACAGGTGGTACGTATGGAGGACACGTTACCATTAAATCTGATCCACTGTTTCCTTCCTAATAGAAAGTCTGCAATCCATCTACAAAGATGGTAGTCATCCAATTAGTTACATTACTCGGGGAACGGGGAAGGTATTGGAGGCTGAGCTAAATTTGAGGACTACTATATGCATCATATTAATTTAATCATATTAACTAAAACCTTTCAAAGCTGCAGCCATGTGTCTTGGACTTGCCTCAGTTGGGGAATGCTCCTACCACACTGATGAATGGAAGAAGCCATTTGAACCATTAGCAGAGTTCATTAACGGTACTTAAAAGGTTGAATTTGGTTCAACACAATTAGATCCTTGCAGATCCATATTTTCATATCTCGGGGAACCCCTACATAAAACAAAATACTAAAGAAAACAATCAGGGACATTCAATAAAAGTTCTTATCATTAAAAATGGTGCTAATTTTGCCCCAAACAATCAGATCTTGTTTAACATTTGAAAGCTAACATCTGATTGGTTTGGCCAAAATTAGCACCATTTTTAACGATAAGAACTTTTATTGAATTTCCCTGAATATACTTACAGGGTTATTCAATAAAAGTTCTTATCGTTTAAAATGGTGCTAGTTTTGCCCCAACCAATCAGATGTTAGCTTTCAAATGTTAAATAAGATCTGATTGGTTGGGGCAAAATTAGTACCATTTTTAACAATAAGAACTTTTATTGAATCTCTCTGTATTTGTATTTATCTCTTTTTTTCTCTGTCATCCCTTTATTAAAATACATACAGGGTTATTCAATAAAAGTTTAAATGGTGCTAATTTTGCCCCAACCAATCAGATGTAAGCTTACAAATGTTAAATGAGATCTGATTGGTTGGGGCAAAATTAGCACCATTTTAAACGATAAGAACTTTTATTGAATAACCCTGATCATTCGTAAAAGTATAACAAATCAACAGATCATTCTATCTATATTTAAAAAAAAATAAAATAAACTCAAATTAATCCCAACCTTATACAGTTCATGTCTTATGTTGAGTTTTAAACTTTCCAGAATACTGTACATACAAGAAAACAATGAAAACCTTTTGAATAAAGTCCCACGGGTTTAATCGGTTTGTAAACGTGTAAAAAGGTGCTTTTTCACACCTACTTCATAGTGAAGACATGAAGCTGACATGGTTTAAAGTGTGAATTGCACATTGAAATTGTACTGATAATTGGTGTATGGATTCAGAGGTATAAATAACAAATTGGTATAAAGGCTATTCTGACTTTCTATTTTTATTTACCAAGTATACTTTCGACATTATTTACCCCTTGGAATGAATTCTGGATTCCTGACCTTGGGTGTTCCTTATGCAGTAGATATAAGTTTCCATTTTGTGGAATAGTCAAAAAATTGCAAACACTGCAATTGTAAAATGTGTAAAAATGTAAAAAGCAAAGGAATATAATAACATTGTTAGGGACAGGAACATTTATTGTAAATATGTTTACACAAACACTGCATTGATATCCCTTTCAGAGAGGGGGAGGTTCTCTATGCTGTAATATGATTGGCTGTCAGCTTCCAGGAAGCAAGGCTACAGCTTTGATCTGTTTTAAAATAACTTTTTAAAAATCATCCTGTTGTGTTACCTACCGTAATTAACATTGCCATGCCCTGATCTGTTTTTTGGGCAAGTCCTGGTTCTGTTTGTCTTTTTGCCAGCAACATTTTGTCACAACTAAAATGAATTCAAATCACATGAACCTAAATCTGACTACTAATAGGACAAGACATTAAAGGGGATGTCCACTGTTTTGTTTTTTTTTACTTTTTTTTTTATCTGTTCAACTGAAGAACAGGAGGTAAAAAAGCGATGTCAATAAAAATTGCAGGAGAGGAGGAAAAACTCACTGCAAATTGCTCCAGCGCTGGCTTCTCTGACAGTCCTCTGGTGCATCCACGATCCTTTGCATTGTGTGCATCGGAGAATGTCAGTGGCAACGGAGACTGTCAGTGGCACTGGAGCGATCCTGAGCAGAAGATGACAGCCTGAAGTATCCCTTGGGACAATGGGGGGTTTGGCTGGCAAAAAATGATACAAAGTTGTAAGAATTAAAATAGTTTATTGGATAAAAGAGGTGGGGGGTGGGATAATGCTGATAAAAAGAACAGCACTGAAACAATGTTTCATTAATTCATCAGAGTGCAGATAGATAAGATTTATGAGAAAAGATCTGTCAGGATGAGTAGCAGCAATCCTACCTTGGAGGCCTTGCTCCTGCAAGTCCGGAACGCGGCCCAGCAATACGGCAACAAATGGCTCCAAGGGATCCTCTCAGCTCCAGGAGCATCAACTCCCTCTCAGCTACCCAATGCTGCCCCTTTACCCGACACCCACAAAAAAAGCGTATAAGGGCACTAGTGTCCAAATAGGCAGTAACACCGTGTACATAAAGGGGGTGCTCCTATCCACTAGACATATATTAAAGAAAAAAGAAGAAAAAAAGTAGTGGACATAGAATGGGCCCACCACCAAAGTATAAGTTCAAAGTAAAAACTCCTTTATTATAATAAACAAAACGGGAGTAAGGGAATACACAAGGAACATACAGTTAAAATCCCATCCAGCTCAAATGGATGTTCAACATTATAAACTGGTACTAGTGCAGTAATAGATATATTGGTATATCATAAATGCAGCAGGAATCACCTTATGAAATAAGGCATAAATGTATTTTACAGTGTAATTCCTAAGTACACGGTGAACCTCTATATCTGTCCTATTATAATAAAGGAGTTTTTACTTTGAACTTATACTTTAGTGGTGTGCCCATCCTTTACCCGACACCCGCAGGAGGTCCTGCCGATCCACCGGACCACTTCAACCCAAGCCGACCAACAGCAGGCAAGAAGGGGAGACAAAGTTACCAGGATCGCTCCCCCTCTTCCCATCCTAGGCTGACAACAGGCAGAAGCAGGGCACCCAGGGCCCCAAGCCCTGCAATCCGGGACACCCAACTCCCGCTGACGGCATCTTCCTCCTGCTCGATGCCACTACCCAGCGAGAACCAGCCGATGGACTTCTCCCACCCATGGACCACAGGGCACATCGTGGACCGGTCCGCACAGCCTTGGAACCATCCCAAGATGGATGGTTGGATGACTCCACCCCACACCACAACATCACCAACACGGCTCCGTCACACGTACTAGGCAGCGCAAGCATGTATGCATCGCATCCTAATGATGTCACAGCTGCCAACTTTAATTCTCGGAACTCGGACCGTACAAAGGGAAATCACCCACAGGCTGCTCCTCCAGCACATTCCAGCACACAGCTGGGCACACACAGACCATTCCCCTCTACTGGACTCTACTGGACTTAGAGAATACCCAGAAAGGCTGCATACAGCCCCACTGCACCAACACAACAACAGCCACAACCGCTGACTCGCCAAGGAATGTCCAATGCCAAGGACAGTGAGACCCACTGGGGAAGGGTTTGGGAACAGGTGGGGGGGAGGGAGAACAGAGAAGGGGTTGGGGGGGGTCAGTAACCCAGGACCTACAAACGATATTGCAAGTCCTTCAGGCTAGGGATAACCCCAATACAATAGCCCCTAATCTAGGTAGCCCCCAATCTTCAACCCCAACTCCGGCCCCAGCTGATACCATGGCAGGGAACGTACTTAGTATAGGACAAGCTGGAGCCACCACGGCAGGCCCCAAAGCACACCAGGTTCCCCCACTGGTCACTCCTGTAACCCCCACAACTACTCCCACCCCCCTCAATGGCCACCACATCGGTAGTCACCACCACTGCTCCTCCAGCAGCTCAGAACCCCCTAGCGGTTCAAACACCCAGGGTAGGTGGAATGGAACAATTATGTGAGTCGGCCCCACTTAGAGTCAGGAAAACCCAAAAGTGAGAGCGAAGAAAAAGGTGGAAATGCCGCACACAATGAACAACTGGCTTAATGGGTTTTCTGTATACGCTAGCGTTCTTTGTGAGCATTTTCCCGGAGAAAGGAGCGCCCCTTTTCTGCTACCTAGAATTGATATGAGGAGCCCACAGGACTTATGGTGGCCTGTGCTGGCTCTGCTATGACGAACAATTTAGGAGGAGAATGTCGGCCCAGTCAACCATGAGGTGGGACTGCCAGGATATTGGGCCTGTGGCTTTTGACCATGACGCCATCCCTACTGCTTTCAGTCAGGTGCCAGCACCACATACCCAGGGGTGTGGCAGTCCCAGGGCAAAAAGGAACTTGTTGGCTGTACAACGAATCCCATTGCAGATGGTTTTCAGCCTGCAAGTTCCACCACGACTGTTCTTTCTGCGGGGGAGCCAATCCTGCCTTCAAGTGCTTTAAAAAGGCAAAACAGGGAACCAACCATCCTTTGCCCCATTCTTCCAAGGGCGAAGACCCCAGTCAACATTACAAAGATGCTCCCTTGGCTAGACAGGTACACTAGGAGGAGGGAAGCCAGTCAGGCTTCACGGATGGGCTCTGGATCCCCTTCTAATTCACCCCTGTCCCTAATTTTGCCCACAACCTTAAATCTGATCGGTCCCAAGAAAAGCTGGTCTGGTAAAAGCTAATGAAGGAGGTTGGAGCGGGCAGAATTGCCGGCCCCTTCTAAAACCCTCCATACCCCAACCTCAGGGTGTGACAAACAGGAATGCAATGTAAAACCCCATAGACAATGTCTGAATTGCACTCCTAATTTTTAAATTATTTACCCTTATTGGCATGATCCAGCAGTATGGCAGCTCCCACATTGTTTCACTGTCATGGGTATCACATGTTCAGTTGTAAGCTGTGAGCTTTCTTTCCCATAGCTATTCCCATTTGGTGTTGACTTAGCTGACCTAGCAAGAGGTCTGACTTCAAAGGGGCAAGGTGTGAAGTCCCTGTAATATGCATATACTCTTACAAGCTAGTAGGCACCAGCACATGATGTGGGCTGCTAGTTGAGAATTGAGCAGGAACCATATGGCTTCACAAATGTAATGCATATTCCTTAATAATTCAGGATGTAGAATTGTTTCATGTTTTCATAAATACATTCGGTTTATCCGGGAATTCATTCTGCATTTATAGATACCTGACATAATATGATAGCCCGAACCAAACTTGGGATATTATCCTTCGTAGGCCAACGATCCCCAAGATATGTCATATTTGGTCTCATTCTGTTGGGTAAAATTAGTTACGGACAATCATGCTATTATTTTGAATGTGACATGTACAGTACACGGATTATGGACTAGAGGGGAATTGGAGATTTAAAATTCCCTCCAAAAATAGGAACCAACCTTCGGGGGCAGAACCAAACCCACCCCTCTGCAGACCAGACCGCTTCCAGTTTCAGGAAAAGGGATAAATTGGGAGCATGGTCTCAGCTCAGGAGTTCGTCATAAGATCTTCAATAACATCTAGCCAACAGGACGGACCATATTGGCTTAAATCAGGAAATATTATTTGGACTTTTCCCATATCTGGATTATATCTGGATTATACTCCCCATATTGATCTCAGTTCACCTTTGGGGGAAGTCATTTGAAAACAGGTGGGTCGTATTTTAGTACAACAACCTGGGAGTTTTTAGTGCTATTAACAGACAGTCCACATCCTTCCTGTCAGTGCTAGTTCTCCTCAGGAATCTAATACTGACCTGTCTCCAGCGTAACATATGGTTCAGGGTCAGGCACGTACCGGGGGTAGACAATTCCATAGCTGACGCCCTCTCTCGTTTCCAGTTCCACGAGTTTCAGAGACTGTGCCCGGAAGCGGAGAGGGAAGGTCTAGTGGTCCCACCCTACTTGTGGAGCCTGGCGTCCAAGGCCTGGCTGCCCTGGTTGCTAGCTCTCTGGCCCCGAGTACACAGAGGGCCTATGCCAGAGTATGGAATAATTGGGCTGCGCTGGAGTATACAGTACCCCCTACATACCCACAAAGGCAGGCTGAGGATGACCCTAGCCTATCTAAATCAGTTATACAAACAAGGAGTGTCGGGCTGTAAGGCCGAAAGAAACATAACAGCATTGGCATTCCTGTTCTGTTTTTTCAAATGGGAGGATTTAACAAGGGAATTTGACATACGTAGGGTCATAAAAGGGTGGAAAAGGAGACATAGGCCAAGCAACACAAGACGCCCTGTATCCTTCCAACTCCTCACCCAAGTGTTATATGTCTTGCCTAATAAATGTTCATCTCCCTTCGAGACTCTGCTGTTCCACTTAGCCTTCTGCCTAGCTTTCTATGGAGCTTTCCGGATGGGGGTATTGGTGTCCCCCGCAACCACAAGGATGGAGGGGTAATGCTAGAGGACATTTGTATCAGGCCCAAGCTATAAGAATCAGGATATGGCATTCCAAGACAGACACGCTAGGAAAGGGCAAGTTAGTACCCCTTTTGGCTATAGGGGGCACCTACTGCCCAGTATCTTGTGCACAACAGTACCTTACTGCCAGTCCAGCACACACGGGCCCTTTCCTAAACCACCGACATGGCAGTATTCCTTTTGAGGTACCAGTTCCAAACCATATTCTGCTCCTGTCTAAGCATCTTAGACCTATCGCCCAGGATCTATGCAAGCCACTCATTCAGAATTGGAGCTGCCACCGAAGCCTACTTACTGGGACTACCTGAGAGGGTCCTCAAAAGGGTGGAAAGATGGAAATCATCCAGATATAAGTCCTATATCCGCCCTCATTTACTGTCTTAAATTGTCCTTCTGTCCCCTAGGTGCTGTCGCCACTTCAGTTTGGATCTTGGGCCACTCACACATCTTTTGGGCTGCCAGGAGGGCTGAGGTTCGACCATATGGAACAAACCTGGGCATTGCTTTATCCTTGGCTCGCATATGGTGGAGAGGTATCTGTGGTCTCATCGTTAATGCCCCTGACAGTGGCATGGTTTAGGCGCATTTGCCAGTGCAGTGATAAATAGGTTGTGATTCTGTGGTGAGTTATGCTGGTGGGAAGAGGCGCAGGTCAGCCTTGCCACACCAGTAGGAGACTCTTGGGACTCAGAGGTTTTATTCGTGCCAGTTGCCAACATTTGTTATAACCGCAATGTTAAAAAATGATTAATAAAGCTGTGGCCATTTGTACAACCAAGTTCTTTGTTATGTGTCTTTTATTTGGAATGAGCAAGGCCACAGCCCAGGAAGGGTGCGTGTGGGTAAACACCGTTTAAGTGTACAGAAGCCGGCTCCTCATTTGTCACTCAGTGGCCAGGGTAAGTTCTTCCTCCTCTCCTGAAAGTTTTCCTGGAGAACGGCAGGTACGACATAGCACATTAACCTCCCATTCTGATAAAAGAAAGTGAAAAAAAAAGTGGACATATCCTTTAAGTCAAACATTTGCATTTTTAGTGCTGTGCATAGCAAATAAAATAGAACTGATAAATTCTGATCCTACACTAAAAGGCTCTTTGGTTTACGTTTACTGTTCCTTTAATGTGGGTCACTCATGTTATAGAATATTATTACCAGATTGTTTTTCCTGGTAGACAGATTAAAGAAGATTTTACAAAGTGAAATGTCTGTTTATTAAGCTACAATGAGAATGAATGCAACTCCGTCCAGTGTATTATTAGTGTGAGTTAGAACTTAGGAATCGCACCAAATCAGCCCCATAACCTAGTAACAAAACATGCAATGGCTTGTAATGCATCGATTTAATAAAAATCAATAATTAATTAGCTTGTTCTCCCCTCACAAGAAGGAAACTAAACTAAAGCTTATAACATAGGTCACCCCAAGCAATGAAAATGTCTGTGAATAACAAACTTGCTGTTTTAACCCATTAAATGCAATGATTTTCATAGAAAAGGAAATTATTAGAAAGGAAATTGATGGTGTATATATAGGTAGAGTCCCTGTGTTTCCATAGAACTGCTCTGTAAATCAGCGTGTACACGTTGATTGTAGATTAAAGATGCAGGGTCACTCCTCTGATCCAGCAGCTGTGTCCAAGTAAATATACAGTGGGAATGTGGCTGGGAGTGCAAAGCAGAAAGGTGGAGATGGGCAGTTTTAGAGAGGGGTAACCAGTGTAAGAAAGACAGAGAAATCAGATGGGAGAAAGAAATTCTACGTTTATAGATTTCATGTGAACTCAGCAGCGCTCAGTAGGGAGGAGTATAGAAGATTATCATTAGTCGGAAACGTTTGATTAAGGTTGTTTCAGGTGGTGTTAAGACAGTTCTTGGTGCTAACTAGAGACAAGTTGCACTTTATATTAACCCCCTGATCTTTTGATCACTGTTAAGTGTGAACAGGGTGCTGGGAAATATCAGAGATGACTTTATTAATTGGGTATTACCTGGCAGATACCATTAGAATGAATCAGTAATATGTTACAACTGGCAAACACATTCATCCATTGACCTACCCATAGATCATGGAATGGGATTGAACGTTTTTACACCATACACATGGGCAATTTGTCATTCCAACATCTCATTGGTGGAACATTGGCCAAGTGTACAGTATGGCCAGCATAGTCATATGTTCCTGATCTGTGACCCACTGTCTTAGGATAATAAAGCAAATATTCACACTCTGTAATAAGAAAAGGCTCAGTGACTTTGATATACTGTATATAGAACATTTCAGGTGTATAACGTGGCTAACCTATGAAATGATCCATCCCTTGTAACTTGGGGAGGGGGTGACTTTCATCTGTTTAATCTGTCAATTTAAAACAATGTTATTTCAGTCCTTTGTTAATAAGCAACAACATGCTCCTTTTTTCCCTAAGCCATACGCTGCTGAAATAATTACCTTGCTGACTTTTAGTCCTGTATTTCCTCACAAAGTGCAGAAAATAAACATTTTGACAAAGTTCCTTAAAAGTCTTCAACTAGAGATTTTGTCTCTTTTTAAAAAAAAATTGAACAAAAACTTTAGAAACTTCCCCCATAATCTTCTGTGCTCCAAAAAGGCGTCTGCCTAATTCTGCTGAATGTGGAACCTCAAAACCTTCCTTATATTGAACCAAGCAAATGCTCCAGGTCATTGGAGGATAAACTTGGAGAATCCCTGCAAAGGTCCTGACAATTCTGGAATATGGGAAAGCATCGTCCTTTCAAGTCGAGATTTGAACACATTGAAATGTACTAACTTCTAGATCATTACATTTGCCTTTTCGGAAATCTGTAATAATTGGCGGAGTGGGCACAGCAGCCATGAAATCTGTAATCATTTAATGATGTTTTATTTACAGGAAGTGACAGTAAAAGACGGCAGAGAAATGAACATGGTAAAGATTGCTTCTGTTTTATAAACAGCTGTCTAAACAGTCACAATGTGACAATAAAACTGTGAGAATTTCCCAACAATGTGATAATGAATGGGAAAAAATATGCATGTGTGAAAAATGTCTGAAAGTCTGTGTAGGGGGAATAAAACGGCCACTGAACTGAACTGATGGCACAAAGTTCCTGGCTGCTTGCAGTCAGCTTGGATCATCAAGACAGTTGGCAAGAAGGGGGCAAAGAAAGCACAAGGGGAAGTAAATGAAATCATTAGTTAAAGTTGAGAGACATTTGCTCCTAGACAGAACCTCTCGCCCCAGCTCCTGTCACTGTTTATTAAATTTACCCAGCACCACCAATTAGCAGCACATCCAGTGGGCCTGGTAGGCGGCAGAAGGAGGAGCAGTGTGGGGTCATATGGGAAAATTAAAATATAAGAGCAATTAAGTTTTTAGTGGGGGGTAAAGCTCTCACAAATATGTGAATAATAAGTAAATCCATTGCTTTAGTGATCATATAAACATACACCAAGGTAAAAAAAAATATATTTTATCTTATAATTACCCGTCTAATTAAACATATCTCATATTGATACTGTGAACACTGAGAGCAGCGCATCTGGTGCCTCAATCATTAAAGTTTATTTGTATGATCTGCTGGTAATATACCCACATGTGATCTATATACCTATAAATCACAGACAGCAAATTTAAAGGACAACTAAAGTCTAAGAACAACATTGAATTATAAGGCAGATCTCCTTGTTATAAAAGCAGTCAGTCAGTATCTCACCTCTCATTATAATATGGTTGTTGAGAAATTGAATTTTCTAACATGAGGTTTGTGTTTAATTTCCCATTGTTCCAGTATCGCACAGTGTGGTCACTGACCATTATGTTCTTTACACATGCTCAGTCCTACGATACGGCAGGAACTTGTTACAATTGGTCACACCCACTAGTAGCCTCTAGCCAATCCTTTTACAAGACAGAATAGGCAAGGGAGCATGTGACTGAGATCAGGAGTGTGGCCAGTCATTGTACATACACACAGTTATTTCATCCAGTTCTTTAAGTGGTAACATTTACTTTAATGCTATTTACTGTTTTGCTATTTTACAGTTTATTGGTGTATTTACAGGATATATGTTCATATTCTAGCGTGTAAAAATGTGGGTTTAGTTCTCCTTAAAAGCTGCTTTGTTGGATGTAGTGATCTATAGACAGTATCACAAAGATTAAAATAAATACAATCTTGTGGTATAATAACCATGATATAGTGTCATTTGAGGTATGGTAGAATATACATGGACTGTAGGTTGACAAAAATAAAACAACCCTTATCACATAAACTGGAGTGAGGCAGAAGTAGACTGTTTTAAAAATAGTAAACTACTATACTTCTAAAATTCTACCTTAAACAACTACATTGTAAAAATTTACTTTTAAAAAATGAAAGGTACCTGAGGCAGGGAGGTAGGATTGATTATTCCTACTTCCCAATATCATTTTGTTACTCATGTAAAGTTATCATGTGCCAGGCTTATGTTCTTGGCCTTCCTGTATTAAAGGACAATTAAACTCACCTCCCCTTCACTCCTCTCCTTCCACACATGAAGAGTACCCAGTACTTTACAGAATGTCTGTAATACTAGAAGCGCTCCTTCGCCAGCCGGCTCCACTACCACCTTCTGACTGCAGTCCTTGGAGTGTCCAGTTGGAAGACACACTGCGTGTTTTCCCATTGGCCCCATCACGGACTGTCAGTGATAGAAAGACGGAGGAGCAGCAGACCCATGTGGTAAAGGAGCGTTTCTAGTATTACAGACATTTTGTAAAGTACCCAGAGGTGAGTGTGTGAGTACCTCGCAGACTTTAAGTGTGGATCGCAGGTTAGGTGGGTATAATTGTCCTTTAAAGAGGAATCCTGACAGAAGCAGTTTTCATTTTTTCATTCTCAGAAACAATATTGGGAGGAAGGAGTTAATAATTCTCTCTTCCTCCCCAGTTACTTTTTATTTTACACAGCACACCTGTATAAAAAAGGCAATCAAAGAAGAGTCCCCTAGAAAATGTAAAACTAAGAATAAGTCTTTATTAAAGTAAATATGTTTGCCAAGTGTTCAATTATATTGAGAGTAAAAAGAGAGAGTTCTAGTACTATTTCCGATAGAATAAACTGTAGTAGCGAGAATGAGTATATAAGAAGCAAATTCATTTTGGTTGACAGAGGATTAGAGAAAGACTGAACCCCAATTCGACCCAAACTTTAACTCAAACTCTTTCGAACTTCCTAAACTACGTATTAGTTTGGGTTATTAGAACTCACAGACTTATTTTTGATAATTATCGAAAATTTGTTAATTATTGAATTCTCAAATCCATAACTCTTGAATGTGGCACTCGATTTCAGTAACCCATAAATGTAGCTTTCTATTTCGGCAACACTTGAATGTGGCCTTTGATATCGGTAACCCTCAAATGTATCGTTCACCAACCCTCGAATGTAGCGTTCGATATCGGTAACCCTCAGATGTATTGTACGATAACCCTCAAATGTATTATTGGGGGACCCTCGAATTTGGTCGTAACCCTCGATTGCATCAAAAACTCAATGTGGAAAAACGACAAATGCCTGATCATGGGGAAAGTGTTTAAATTAGTTTAGGTTATCGCAAATCAAATTTAGCAAATACTCAATGCGGAAGCCCGACCATTGCCTGATCATGAGGAAATTTAGTGTTTAAACAAGTTTTGGTGATGTGTAAGTGTTCCCCAGAACATTACCCAGGTCTCAGAGCCATTTACAGTAAGTTACCATTGCTATTTTATCTGTATTTTATTAGAACTTTCCAAACTTTTCCCCCCCTTAGACTTTAATAGGTTCGTTTTCGAACTATAGAACTTTTACTGAACTATTACAGATGAAAGATGACAAACACCATTGGAAGATACAATCATATAAATATTAAGGGCAGAGATTAAAGAATGAGTAATGTGCTTCATTTTATTTATAATAACAAAAACTGCCATTCTGAAATATTAGAAAAGTTCCGTAACTTTAAAAATGTTTAATATGTGAATATTAATAATATTGTGACATTAAATACGTAAAAATGAAAGTAAACTTCAACTGAGAACATACACAATATTAAATGGCATTTCCCCGCCTTGGCCATGGTGATTCTGGTTTTTGCGATGAGTGGTGAAAAGACTTTTTACCACTTTTTTGCTGTTTTATAAATTGCGATAATGGTAATTCACCATTGAGAGGGTCCTCAGAGTCCCCACGAGACCTCTACCCCCCGGGACCAGACCGAGACCAATGATGGCTAAACTCATCAATGCAAAATATAGGGACACTTTTCTGAAACTGGCCAGGAATAAAGGTACCCTACAAATCAAAAATTCCACAGTTATGTTATTTCCAGACTATTCATTGGACTTACAAAAAAGGAGGGCCACATTTCTTGGAGTCAAGCAGCGACTCCGAGGCCTCAACCTCCCATACTCAATGATATACCCCGCAAAACTGAGAATACAACACAACAACGCCACCAAGTTTTTTGACTCCCTAACAGAGGCAACAACGTGGATGGACTCAACCTCTGCCCATCAGGGAAACCCTGAACGATACCTATTACCAAGGTGATAACCCCCTCAGGACAAAAGACTTAAGGTACTCTCTCTCTAACTTTACCCCCCTCGAACCTCACTCCAAACACTGCAGTCCCAACCTAAAACTACACCAAGCAAATAACTACTAAATGGAGAGCAAACTCCATACTATATCGTCCCTGTACATGCCGCCTCATAAAGAGACAGCTAAACGCTACTAACCAGTATCTCCTGGAAGAACAATTGACTGCACTAGGACACAAAAACTCCATACATCTCCCAGCCGAAATAGACAGATTGGATTACAACAATAACCAACATTGCAAACCAAACCATCCCTGGATTACAAATACAAACCAACTAAGACTCCATACCATGGAAAACTCCTCATATCATACCGATCCCGGCATAACACACTGCTTCCTGCTCCAAAGCAGAAGTGGACCCACTCCATAAACTCCCATAAACTTTAACTCTACATTGCTCCGCAACTGGACTCCAAAAGAGGGAGAGAGGTGAACCGCAACTTCACAGTCTACGACCCTAACTATAGACCTCGCCTAATAATGCTGGACACTTCTATGACTACAAGGTTCTAAAGTATAGAACACCAAGTGCACTTAGGGGCAATAAATTTACTAACTATGTAACACAGGATCCTCGCCACTGGGAGGTGCTGTTAATACCCACAACTATTCTCCTTCATTTTGTACATAGTAGAACCAGGGAAATAATGTTACCTACCCCCCTAATATCGAGGGCACCTCCCCTAACAGATGAGAATGTTTGGTAAAACGATGGTCAAGACGAATCCTAAACAGAATATGTTTCCTCCTGTTTCTCCCTGTCTATCCAGCTCCCTCTTCCTTCTCCACTCATCTTTCACTATCCCTTTCAGAGGCTATAGCTGTCGTCAACAGATAATGTATAAGGATCAGACTAGCCAAATGTTGTGATCTGTGTATAATATATGTAAGGGCCACTCCAACACGTGGCGCTACTAGTGCCCACAACTAGATCTCTTCATCTTATGTATAAAAGAAATAGTGAAATAATGATATTTACCCACCTAAACCCGATAACACCCCCCCAGCACACAGATTGTTTGGTAAACCTGATATTTAGGAAGAATCCTTAACCCACAACGCTTCCTCTCATTTCTCCCTGTCTATCCAGCTCCCTCTTCCTTCATTACCTTATCTCATACTATCCCTTTTATGGATATAGTGGTATTTAATAGAAGATGTATAAGATTAGTCTAACCAAATGTTAGGGAAATGTGTATAATATATGTGTGGGCCACACCAATGTGTAGCGCTACTAATGATCACAACTTGATTCCTTTATATATCTATAAGAGAACCAGTGAGAAAATGACATACACCCACCTAAGCCCGATGGTACCCCTGAGCAGATGAACATGCTTGGTAAACCCGATGTTTCAGACAAAATCTTTCCAGCTCCTTCTTCCTTCTTCACTTTAACTATTATTATCCCTTTCTGATTTTAACCACGAGACCCCCTCCCCATCTTCCCCCTCCCCTTCCTCCCCTGTTTGGAGAAGAGGCTCACCGGATCCATTCCATGACATAGAAGCTAACCGGGACCGTTCCTCCGGCCCCCTCCTCCCCACCCAGCTACCAATACTTCTGTAGTAGTACAACCAGTACGACCTCCCAACCCTACACAACATAGGCAATCCAAAAGAACTGCCCGACTACATAACTGCAACTAACACCCATCGGATATAATAGTATAACTTAAAGTTAGCTGGGGAGCCTCTCCCCCCCAAAGTTTGTAACCCAAGTGTTAGATAGTTAACTGCTCAACCCTCCACGCCACTGTTACCTAGAGGTATTAGATCTCTAGCTGAGCCACGTTAATAGTAACTTCAAGTTCACTATACTGTGTTAACATGTGTTAACAGTGGACTGCCTTTATGTCCTCCCGCTTCCTCAAACTCAACATGGACAAGACTGAACTTGTCCTTTTCCCACCCTCACGGTCTGTTCCCCTCCCTAGTCGTACTATTAATATTAACAACACACCCCTATCCCCATCACCTCATGTCCGCTGCCTGGGAATAACGCTAGATTTTGATCTTTCCTTCAAACCTTATGTCACTTCATTTGCCAACTCCTGTTGACTCCAACTCAAAAACATCTCCCGCATTCAACCCTTCCTCTCGAATGAAGCTACAAAAATCCTAGACCATACCCTAATCATATCCTGGGTAGACTACTGCAACACACTCCTGTGTGGTCTACCAAACAACCGCCTGGCTGCTGCCTGGCTCATTCATTTCTCGCTTCTCTAATGCCTCTACTCTCTGTCAGTCCCTCCACTGGTTGCCCATCACACAAAGGATCCAGTTCAAACTGCTTACATTATACTATAAAGCACTATCTAACACAGCCCCTCCATATATCTCAGAGCTGATCCACTGACACCATCCCTGGCAACCTCCGCTCAGCAAATGATACCCTCCTTTCATGCACCCTGGTCACCTCTTCCTATGCCCGCATTCAGAACTTTACTTGTGCTGCCCCTCTGTCCTGGAACTCCCTTCCTCCGTCTGTCCGTCACTCACCATCCCTTAACACCTTCAAATGTAACCTTAAAACCCAGCTCTTTAGGCTAGCATATAACCTGGCCTAAACATTAACCCTCTTACTACCCAATATGATCCAACCCACCCTTCACGCTCCACTGCCAATCTATTTACAGCCTACCGATTCCCGTCACCTTATGTCTCACCCCCATATCCTCTAGTCTGTAAGCTCTTTGGGCAGGATCCTCTTTCCTATTGTATCATGGTATTGCTGTAAGAAACTCCACACTCTGTTTACTTATATTTTGTATTACCTGTGTATGTAATAAGTATGACTTTGTATAACATTTATTACCCTGTATGTAATGTATGACTATGTAATTGTAAAGCGCCACAGAAGATGTTGGCGCTATATAAATCAATAATAATAATAATAATAACTAATAAGTGAATGGAATTGCTGTAAAAGTGAGTTCCCCTCTCTATGCATTGCTTGATAATGTTCTTCAAAGTACAGTAAATATCTGATCGATGCATCTCCGCTTGTTCCTGTCTAAGCGTCTGTTCAATTACAGAGGATTTTTAGGTACTGTCTCATATGCCACAATCTTTTTCAAGAGGTCAATTTAAACCTTTGTTGGGGTAGACATATGTTGGGGAAGAGATATTTCTGGTTGTGGCAATGTTTTCAGGTCCAACAGCTCATTAGCATTCAACATCTTCCTCAAGCATCACATTAGAATTTGCAAGAAATGTTCAAATATGCCCAATGTACCAAACTAAAGATGCCCTTGTGGCAGTCCTGTTCGCAATCAGTCCTTAGGTCATCGATGGCCGACTGAAACATTTGGTTTGTGACTACCTTAAGAAAAACCCTTGTCAATTAAACTTTGAAAAGAACAAAAAACTTCCATTTAGTAGCCTGTTGTCTGTTCGAGCTGGAGAGCATGATAGCTTGATGGCTGAAAACAATTACACTTGAAGTAAGAAAGCCCCAGGCCTCGCTCTGAGCTTTCTTTGTGCGATGAGGAATATCAGCTGAGAGTGCCTGAGGCAATGCCTGGAGCTAACTAAACATTCGATCCTGATCGACACAAAGTAATGAATTTCATAACATATAATAATTAGACTGAAATGGTAATCAGTTTGTAGTGACAGATCAAAACATCTGGAAATCTCCAAAAGCAGTCTCACTTGCAGTCACAAAAAATACAGTGACTTTCAACCAAATTACAAAATCTGTATTAATACAGTCACCGAATGAGAACTATTCACTCTACACTTTATAGCGTTCAATTGCACAATAAAAAAATATATCATTATTAACTGAATTCTTTGTTTCTCAGTTCTGCCAACCTAGTTTATCATAAGCTATGTTGCATGTAATGACATTGAAATGTCCTTCACACTAATGTTTTGAACTCTAATTAGATCTCATATTTCTTTGTAGAAAAAAATCCCAATTTGCATATTACTTCTATGTATCTGCCTTTTTTTGGTGAGCATATTCCCTAAGCATGATGTTTGAAAATAATATCTTATTTGTACACTGACTTAACTGAATTATGATTATTTATCAGATATAAATGCCACCACAAAAATATCTCAAAGCAGAATCAATGTTGTTTATTTATATTGCGAGAAACAAGCCGTGTATTATCTATCAGGATGGTGATATTCCCTAAACACCCGTCACTTTTCTTACTGCATATGTGGAGTTGAGACAAGGTGCTGACAACAGAGACAGTGTATTAGTTTCTAGCAACAGAACAGACTCCAGAGATACTGTACACTGTGCAATTTCGAAACCTTCCCCATCTCCATGTTAAAGATGCAAAATTATGAATTTCTGCCGAAGACTTAAGAAAGGAAAGCATGTTTTCTATTTTACTTTAAAAAATCTAGATATTCTTGAAGGACACCACTTAGCATACAGCCACTTTTAGTCTCATTACAGCCACAGTAAAAGGTACATACTCTCATTCTCTATTGTACATTTATGTCATATTATTTTTCGTTGTTGTTCTAATTAGTTACTTAAAGGGTATCATAACAATAGGTTGGTTTTTTTTAGTATATCAATAGAAGATGAGGATTGAAAATGTGGGGCCATTAAATAATGTTGATCAAATAGTTACAGAGGAAGGATGCCAATAGCAATAGTGATATAAGTGGTATATAAGATGCATCTGAAGTTTGGTTAACTGAGGATATGGTTCAGAAACCACTAAAAAGTGTTAATAACAATAAAGCTCCTTGACCGGGTAAAATACATCCTCGGGTCCTTAGCATGGATTTAGGAGGATTTTATTATGGATTTAGGAGGAATAGATCTTGTCAAACAAACTTGATTGACTTTTATAGGGAAGTGAGTAGGAATTTGGACACTGGCATAGAAGTGGATGTTGTATATTTGGATTTTGCTAAAGCTTTTAAAACAGTTCCCATTAAGCCCATATGTATAAGCTAAGGTCTGTCATATTTGTACATGGATAGAAAATTAGTTGATGGATCAGATGCAGAGAGTAGTTGTAAATGAGGCTTCATCAAAATGGACTAAAGTGCTAAGTGGGGTGACACAGGGTTGTGTGTTGGGGTCGCTTCTATTTAATCTATTTATTAATGATTTGGAAGTGGGTATTGTCAGCAAGGTCGATGTGTTTGTGGACAACAGAAAACTGTTGACCATTAAAAGCTGAAGATGATGTGCAATTGTTGCAGGGGGATCTAGATAGATTGTCACACTGGGCTTCTAAGTGGCAGATGAGATTCAATGTTGATAAATGTAAGTTGATTCATTTTGGACTTAAAAATCCTTGTGCTGCTTATACTATAAATGGCTCTGTGTAAGTAAGTAAATCTCTGTTGGAAAGGGATCTTGGAGTTTTGGTGGATAACAAACAAATACTGTAAAGGACATCTTTGAAATGGAAAGGGATCAGAAAAGGGCAACTTAATAAATAAGGGGATTGGGGGAGCTTGAATATGAAGAGAGATTGGATAAGTTACAATTATGCACACTGAAGAAAAGGCGCTTGCATGGGGATATGATTACCTTGTATAAATACATTAATGGGCCATTGAAAGTGGTGATGGCGCATTCATTTAATAGTTTGGAAAAATAAGATGGATGAGTTTCTAAAAATAAAGAATGTTGCATATTACTGGTATTGATACATAAAGTTGGACTTCATCTTGTGAAGTTTCCGATTGCCACTTGTCTTCTCTGGATCAACTGTTAGGCAATGTGGGTATTGCTGAGTAGGCTGGACTAGATAGATATAAATATTTACTCAACCTCAAATACTATGCTGTACAACTTTAACAGAAAGATTCAAAATCGCTAAAATAAGTGTGATATCCATGCAATCCAATGTAATATCGGGTAAAGGTGGGTTTTCCAATTATATGAAGGGGGCTGTGCCATTTACGTAGGATCTCCGTAAGAAAAAACACTACTACTGTAAGTGCGATATTGAATCTACCTGTCAATGTATTTGGGTACTCATACAGGGAGATTCAATATAAAATTTTCGTGTTACCTTGCGCAATCCTGTAATACAATACCAGACGTGAACAAGATTACATTGCATTGTGGGATCGCTTGAAGGTAAGACACTCCCAGTTGCGCTCCCAGTTGTGCCCCTTTAGAGTGCCATACAAGACCCTGTTAAGTTTGGCGCTATGGGTTTTGTACCGTTAGTACAGTGTTTTTTCCAAAAACATTTGGAAATGGGGCTGTTCCCTAAAATCCTGATATTACCTGATATTACTTCGGGTTAATGTGGGTTTTACACAAATTTTGCCTATATTGAATCTCCCTGGTAGTGCTTTAAATGCAGCAAATGGTGGGGCTAGGCTTGCCAGCTCAACACACAAAAATGTCAGCCTAAGTATTAATGGTTTGGGTAGGAATAATTTACCATGGTCTTTTTTAATATAACATCTCCTATAGGATGGTATTTTTTCTTTGGGGGGCACAAAGTGAAATTCTGACCAAGTGGCATATTCAAGAACAAAACCAAAATGCCTAGATTATTTTACCTATTGTAGATTATTAAAATGAATTATCAACACCTACAGGGCAATGCAATAACAGTCACTAAACCCAGTCAAATCCTGTCTTAATCTCATGCTAACCTGTTTGACTTAATAAGTAATAAGGGAATAGCACGGGTTTAAGATGGCTTAAGTTCTGAAACAGATTCAAACGTTTTTGAATTTTCAACACCAATAAATATCAGGTCTTAAACCAGTGATGCAAGGGGTGTGGCAAGGGTTGGGGTTTTGGGGTTCCAGGTCGGGTCTTGGGCCGATCGGGGAAGGGCTACACCAGTGGCTCAGTCCCTGCATGGGAGGCCACTAGTGCGACCCCCATTGTGGCTCAGGTTGGGCACTCCTGTCTTAAACACACACACATGGATAAGAAGGAAATCAAAATGCAACTTAATGTGCAAGCCACTTATTGTAGTTTTCGTCAATGTCTGATATTGAATTGTCATTCAGGAAAGAATAGCATGTAGCATTTTGTCACCAAACTTTTCTCCAGAGTAATTCACGTGACATGCCTTGGGTGGTTCTGGGTATATTGGTTTTGGACGGGTTACATGGTTTTGTTAGTCATTTTATGTTAGTTATATTTTCTTACTCTGGTTATGGAAATGAAAGTTATTTTTTTGCCACTTCTTGTAAACTCATAGCCCCCAATTCTTGTTACAGGTCACAGGCTGAGGTTTTGCTCTCCCTAGCACCTGAAATTGAAGGTCACTGATGTTGTTGTCCATGGTTTGCAGAGCTGTTCCCAGACTAATAGATATTGGTAATTTATCAAAATCAATGAGAATCCCCAGTGAGTATGTGACTTGCAGATGATCAGTGGCTGAATTCATAGGTGGAAGCACTTTCAAGCAACAAACAGCCAAGGCTGGGAACATTTCTGGGTGGTTATAATCCAGGTCTGTTTTAGTGTAAAGGAAAGTCCTTGTTCCTGCTGTATTTGTGGATAGAAACTGACCTTGGTAAAAACTAAAAATCAATTCTTTAAATGTGACTCTGTATAATTATTACATATTTTGTATTTTCCTCAGGAATGGATAGCCTGACATTCTGCTGTTTCCAATAATTGATCAGACACATTATTATCTCCATTTGCATATACAGAGGATATACCATGACAGGCAGAAACCGTCTTGTTGACATTGTGATTTATTTAGCTGCTTACAGAATACCATCCCCCCAATATCCACTACTGTATGGATACAATGGGTTCATAACTAGGACTCCTAGAAAAAGCTGACCTTCCTGTCCCATGGACCACTAATTAATAACCCGATTGGTATATTGATGGAGTCTGACATTCGGGAAGAAATCAGTGACTAATATTTCATAGATCGGGTCAAATTATCATACCAGGTGTACCAGGACAAAAGGATTTATTGAATAGAATAGGAAGAGGCTTGCAACAACTTCTCATGTGACAAAGCACTTTTAGTTTTCTGTCACTGGTATATGTTATGGTCTTTTCTGTCACCTATCATGGTATTTTTTTATTCCATAGTCTGGAAAAACTCCCCAACACCGTTTTTAGTTTAGTAATTTGGAGCCTAAAGACTCTTCTTGTTGAAGGTAAAAGCTCTAATCAATGGGCTGTCATTGATCAGGGCTGTAATACCCAAAGGCTGGGACTTCCTTTTGCCCATTTATGGAGGTTGTCTGACTTTCAAATTTTTATTCACTTATTTACTTGTTTGTAGGAACACATATTTTGACGCAAATTTTATTGTCATGGTAGCATGTATACATTACTTATGGGGACAAAATAAATGTAAATACTTTAAAGTATATTTATAAAGCAGTTATCTTGATTTTTTGGGGCAATATTTTTATTTACACCAGCAATAAATTAATGCAATTTATAGAAACATGATAAATTGACTGTTGCTGCTTTTCACAGTGGTTAATACAATCCATTTTTTGCCACATATTGCAAATACATTTTTGCAGCAGCAGCCAGATTGGGGGAAACAATTTACAATACCTTACCGTGACCTGAATATAAGCCGAGGTCGGGATTTCAGGCTATTTTTAAAGCCTGAAATCCTCAGCTTATATTCGAGTATATACCGTATTTGAGATATTGCCCTATGTTTTTCTTTTTAAAGATTTTCCATTTTAGAAAAAAGTGTTAGATGAGTGTTGATCAATAGTGGTACCCTGGACAAAACCAGGCCGCTCATTTGGCACCACCTCTGGTCCGCCCCATTGCAGACATGCCCCAGACATGCCCAGGACACCCCCAGACACACCAGGACACTCCCATAGCATAACCCACCCGCAGGCCACCTCTTTTTACAAAGACCCGGGTTTGGCACCAATGTGTTAGACTCATTACACCATTTGGTGAAAAAATCACCCTTTGGTGTTAGACAATTTTTGCTTGATTGTTCAACATAGTAACATAGCAATGGAGGTTGAATAAAGACATATGTCTATCTAGTCCAACCTTTATAGCCTACCGTATATACTCGAGTATAAACCGCCCCAAGTATAAACCGAGGTACCTATTTTTACCAGAAAAAACATTTAAAGTGATTGACACGAGTATAAGTCGAGGGTAGAACTTATGACCCCTCACCCTTCCCCCCAGTTCAGTGTGTACCTTTTGTGGCAGCTTCCCTGTAGCAGCCTCCCTGTTCCAGCTTCCCTGTTCCAGCTTCGCTGTTCCAGCTTTCCTGTTCCAGCTTTCCTGTTCCAGCCTCCCTGTTCCAGCCTCCCTGTTCCAGCCTCCCTGTTCCAGCCTCCCTGTTCCAGCTTTCCTGTTCCAGCCTCCCTGTTCCAGCTTTCCTGTTCCAGCTTCCCTGTTCCAGCTTTCCTGTTCCAGCTTCCCTGTTCCAGCTTTCCTGTTCCAGCTTCCGCAGTACAATCCAGGCAGCCCCTCGCTCCCACGCTCCATATACTGAAGCGCCGGCTGACATCACTACTCGGCGCCGGGCAGTGACTTCAGCCGGCACGCCAGTATAGGGAGCGCGGGAGCGAACAGCTTCTGAAAGGTAACTGACTCGAGTTTGGTTTTTCAGGCTGATTTTACAGCCTGAAAAACTCGGTTTATACTCGAGTATATACGGTACTCATTTACCCAACCTAATTGTTGATCATGGGGAAGGGGGGAGGGGGAAAGCCCAGCCCGGGGAGGGGGGGATCTTTCTGACTCCTATTGGCATTCGAAAAAGGATCCCTGGATCAACAAGAACTTTATGTATTAAAGGTTATTTCCACCCCAAAAACAAAAATCAGTAAGTTGGAATACCCAACTAACCTAGACCTTGCTAAGTTTAAAATCTCAAAACCAGCACCAGAAAAAACCTACTAGCTTTCGTACCCTCGCACCAGTCCCTCTCTGCTGTTCTTTCGCACAGAACAGTAAAGGGGCTAGACCGACAGCCGCATCTGTGATTGGCTGAAACTCAGAAACTCCTTCAATTTCCAAGATGACCCCTTTATATATGGGATTCCAAAACTGCACCGCACATTCCAAATGAGGCCTTACCAGTGCCTTGTAAAGAGGGAAAATAATGTTTTTCTCCCTTGAATCTATTCCCCTCTTTATATTAGACAATATCTTGCTAGCTCTTGACATTGTTGCCTGGCACTGATTGCTACTACAGTCTGTTATCTACTTAAAAACATTTTTTCAACAGAGATGCACTTAGAACAGAGCAATTTATGGTGTAGGTGGCACAAGAATTGTTAAGCCCCAAATACCTTAAATTTATCAACATTAAATCTAATCTGCCAATCTGTTGCCCATTATGATACTCAATCTAGGTCTGCTTTAGCCCACATAAATGTAACTTCATTGATCACTACTCTCTGTCTACATGATCCAACAACCAATTTTCTATCCATGTACAAATTTTTTTTCTGGGCAGACAGACCATTGTACATAAGTTTCCTGTGTGGCACAGAATCAAAAGCTTTAGCAAAATCGAAGGAATCCGGCCTCAAGCTACCTCGTCAGCTATTCCAACTCCCTTGGCGGAACCAGCCACGACATTGCTGGCTCAGCCAGTTGGACAGTAATCTGGTGAGAACACAACCGTTATGCATTTAAGGGAGGGTCAAAGACTCGAGCACACAAGAGGGGGACATGGCAATGGTGTCCTTTATGACAGGGTTGAGGGACTTAGTGGGAAGATGGTTACAGGGCAGAGGTTTCGGGGGCACATCCCAAAAAGAAAGGCCCCAGGTGGAGGGGGGATGCCCAGGACAGAGGAAGATCGGTCCGTTGTGTCATCAGGGGCAGTGGAAAAAGCGCCCACACAGCCGGGAGGGATTGATAAAGGAAATGACAAAACAGTCTCATTGTTATCAGACTCAGCTTTCGGCAGCACCTACATATGATTTGAGGGTCCCCCTGGGAGCCCACTTAAAGCGGGAAACCAAGGAGAAGATCTGGAACAGGGAGTTCTTGGACATCTTTACCTTACTGCCACTTGAGCGGTTTAACATCGACAAGTGGGAGAGAGGCAAGGAATACAGGAAAGTGGAGGATGACGAACAGCGAAGGTTTTGACTAATCCCCCGAACATTTAGCTACTGGTTGCAGGCGTTTTCTATTTTGGCTAGTGTGCTGAGAGATCGCTTTCCAAAAATGTGTTCAGGGCTGTTTTGTTACCAGGAGAGTATCAGTGAGGCATACAGGGTGTATGGGGGCTCCGCATGGCTGCGCTATGAAGAGCAGTTCTGCCAATGTATGGCGGTGTGCCAGTCATTGCAATGAGACCACAGGGACATAGGCCTGTGGATGAAGACCATGACAGCAGCTAGGGGAGCTAGTGGATCAGGGCAGCCCTTTCCATCAGTGCCCTGCGGGGGGTTGGGAATTCGGGCCAATTGCGAAAAGGCCTCTGCTGGCTTTACAATGAAAGTACCCAAGAGGGAGGTAGGAAAGTTCCGCCTAATACATCATTTATCACACCAGAAGGGTCCTCAGTAAATGATGGGATTGACAAAGCCATGACCAAGGTCTCATATACATCATTTGATCATGCAGTTCATCTAGTTCGGCGCCACGGTAAGGGGTCTCTCATGGCGAAGGCCGACATCGAATCGGCTTACTGGCTACTCCCGGTGCACCATAACAGCATGCGCCTGCTGGGGTGTGCAGTGGATGGAGAGATATATGTGGACAAATGCCTTCCCATGGGATGCTCCCTCTCGTGCGCCTATTTTGAGACCTTCGCAACCTTCCTTGAGTGGGTTTTCGGTGATGAAACAGAATCCACTACCTGGACGATTTCTTTTGGGTGGGACAAGCGGGCTCTTCCAGGTGCTGGGTAATCAAGGAGACACTGCAGCGGGTATTCAAATGGATGGGAGTGCCACTAGCTGAGGATAAGTCGGAAGGGCCTGCAGAGGTACTTTTTTGGGGGGGATAGAAATAGACTCCCATGAAATGGTTTACCGGCTGCCTATGGACAAGTTTGGCGTTGGTCAGTTCAGCATTGCAGGCAAAGAAGTTGACTTTACGGCAAGTCCAGCCTCTATTGGGCAAGTTAAATTTTGCTTGCCGGATTATTGCAATGGGGAGGGTCTTCTGCAGACGATTCTTAGCGTGGCCATGTCTGGGGGCAGCCAAGTCACACCATTTCATTCGGATATCACGGCAGTAAAAGCAGACTTGAACATATGGGAGGAGTTTCTACGAAACTTAAATGGAAAAGCTATGTGGCTATGTGAAGCACAGTCCAACGTAGAAATGAATTTGTTCACTGATGCAGCAGGATCTATTGGTTTCGGCGCATATTTTCTGGGTAAATGGTGCATCGGGCCATGGCCGAGGGAGTGGTTGGAGAACAGTTTGATTGGTAATGTTGCTTTCTTAGAACTATTTCCCATTGTGGTAGCGGTGGAGCTATGTGGTTGTCGGCTAGCTAAAAAGAAAGACAACTTTAACTCAGATAACACGGCAGTAGATAGCGCCATTAACAATTGCTAAGCTTCTTCCCTCCTTTTCATTAACTTGCTGAGGTACCTAGTTTTGAGTGGCCTAGTGAACAACATCTGGGTGAGGGCGGTGCAGACCGCAGCCCTCACTTATGTCCGGAGCATCTGTGGAGGATATGTATGAACAACTAGTGGGACGGGTCCAGGGTTCGCTAGCCAAATCCACCTGGGAGGCATACAACTGCACATGGGTGCAATGGCAGGAGTTACAAGCAAGGGCTTCACAGGGCCCAGAGGATGACAATAGGGAGTACCTGTTGTTAAGGTTTGTATTTGACATGACAGAGAGAGGACTGTCTGGGGCAGCTGTTTCAAGAGCTCTGGCTGCTCTATCCTTTTTATTTAAAATACAAAGGGTCAAGGACGTGACAAGATCCTTCCTAGTTAGACAGGTGTGTAAAGGTGGGGAGGAGTCGGGTGGGGGATAAATGCAGACCACTCACTTTCCAATTACTTGAAATATTTGGGGTGTTAGATGGGGTTGGGAACTCCAGGTATGAAGTTTTGCTATTCCGATGTGCTTTTTCGTTGGCATTGTATGCGGCTCTCCGAGTGGGTGCGCTGGTGAGCAGGTTTTGTGCCACTAATGGTGGCTTACAGATGGCCGGAATCACTTTGGGTCAAGAATCTTGGTCTCAATTTTTAATTCAAAGACGGAAAGAGAGAGCAGGGGCTTGCATGTGTTTTTATCCAGCGTTCAGGGATCGGGTACATGTCCTTTGGCATGTTATTCGGCCTACATGATAGTGAGGCCAAAAGGTGGGACATCCCTGTTGGTGCACCAAGACGGAAAAGCTTTGTCTGTTAACCAGTTTGTGGCAGTATTTTCGGAAATGTCTGGCAGTGTTAAAACTGCTAATCGCAGATTATGGTTCACATTCCTTCTGAATTGGTGCAGCAAGAAGGTGTCTTCCAGATAGCATAATTAAACGTATCGGGAGATGGGAGTCTAACAGATTTCATTCATATATAAGGCCACACCTCATGCAACGATTAAGGGCATGTCCACCCTTAAAAATAACTTTTGATATGCTGCTCCCCCATGTCTGGTAGCCCCAACCGCATGATAGTTTTGCAAAAGCCCCCCAACTCTTACTTACCTCCCCTCGTTCCTCGCTGCACTGCCGGCCCCTGCTTGCGAGAATGCAAGCAGAGGGGCGGGACGGCAGTCGCGTCTGTGATTGGCTGAGCGGCAGCCAATCACGGACGTGGCTGCGGTCATTCAGTGCAGCGGAGGAAAGAGGAGAGGTAAGGAAGGTTGGGGAGCTTTTGCAAAAACTAATCATGCGGTTGGGGCTACCAGACATGGGGGAGCAGCATATTAAAAGGATTTTATGCTAGGGGGAGGGAGAGTAGAAAGGGAGGGAGAGGGAGGGGGAGGGAGGGAGAGGAGGGGGGGGGGAGGGAGGGGGAGAAGCCTGCAGTACGCATGACAAAATCTACCGGAGGCAAGGTAGCAGGCAGAGCCCTGCTAGCCTCCTGGTGGACTGTTTTTGGGACTTTAGGGGGGGTCTACAGGAGAACCCTATGGAGCTGGGATGTGAGGTAAGCATTACACTACACTACATGGTGGGGCCATTACTGGGGGGGATTATAGTTTTGGGGGTGGACATGCCCTTTAAACAAAAAAAAAAAAAATCAATGTGAGATTGATAATGGTTGAATTTTCCTCTTCTTTGTTTCCTTGTTACAATGCTGTTAATATTGTTTTTTCAGGTTAGGAGCCTTGTAATATCTTTATCATAGTACACTCGTATATATTTTGGGCTGAGCAACGGGCTAAGATCTGAAAAAAGGGAATTCGCCTTGGGTTACCGGAGCACGAGTTGAGAGTACTATGGATGGGTGAGAGGGGAATGCTATGGGCAAGGGTCAGGCTGTTGGTGGAGAGTAGGATGGGGACAGGTGAGCGCCTGCAAATTTTATTAATACATGCAGGCGGAATGATATGGGTATCATACCTATGAGGGACCTAATTAAACTTATGAAAAGGGATCTCTTGACCCTATGGGAACGTATCCCAGGCCTAGTGGTTTTATGGTCCAAAATGATCCCGAGATTAAAATGGAGAGAGTGGTACAAAAGGCCAGAATTAAGATTAACAAATCAATGGCCAGATTTGTCCAATTATACGGAGGGATCGCAATTTGCCATAGGCTGCTTGAAGGACAGCCAGAGTACTTTAGGCAGGATGGAGTGCATTTAATGGACCTGGGAGTGGATGTTTTCAACTATGGAATAAGGGAAGGAATAGAGATAGCGGTAAAGTTTTGGAGGAGCTCCCAGACCCAAGGTGTCAGGTCTGGGTGCTGTGGAGGTCACTGGCAATGCTAGGAAAAGTAAAATTAGTCCTAAAGGAGGACTTGATAATTGGAAAAGTTCCCACAGTACGATTGGAAACCTCTCTGGGGTAGTAGAGGAACCTCAGGGGAGACTGGAACAGAGTTTACAGATGGGCGCCTCTTGGGCCAGAGTGGAAAAGCGGCAGGGGGCGGTTTTGGATGTTGGATGGTGGGAACAGATGTTGGAGTTTGGAATTGACAAGTTAAAGTATAAATATGCTTAGGTTAATAATGTTTAAGGATGGTAAAAAATTTCAATGTTTGCTAATATACTTGTTATATTGATGTCACAATAAAGTGGCCATTATTCCTTTCCCATACGGAAACTAGGTGTCGTGTCAGTTATTTATGGGGAAAGGGGGTTTGGGTTGGGTTAACCCCTTATGGTACAACACGGTCATGATTCGGCCTATCCCGCTCATGATTCTGTGGGTGCTGTAACACACAGGCATTTTAGGCTCCTTGACTGACATTATAGCTACTCTCAGTTTGGCCATGAAAACTGGATGCAGGTAATTTACCGACATGTAAAATGTACCAAATATATTGCTTTACATTTACCTCTTTTTTTTTAAGGAAAAGTGTAATTATTCCTTCTCTTTTTCTCTGACTCTTGTTTATGGCTCTATATAAACAGCATTAAGGCCAACAGTACGGATATCACCCTGCTCAGGACAGATAATTTTGCCAATATTAAAGGACAGTCATTTTTCATCCACTGCAAAATAATTAGACACCCAAAGGATTTTATTGTTAGCATTAGAAGGGTGACCATAAATTATCATTAATATTTCCTTTTCTCCGGAATGTATAGCCAACATTAATCTGTAAAAAGATCTCATATCTTTAATTGTAAAAGGTTATCATATTTCCACTGGAATCCCAATTAGATTTTACTACACACAGAAAGGAGGTTTAAACACAGTTATTTATTCCAACATCTCTACTAATTACACAGAGTGATAGAGTTCATTTATCATCTCCACGTTCAACAGAAAAAACAGAAAACATTTCCTTTCCAGCGCTGTTGTAGTGAAAGACTCCATGCTTACGGCTAGCTAAGTAGCTCGCACATTATTGCAGCCTAAAGCTTAAATCTCATTATGGTAAATAATCTACACATGAAAGCCAATGTAACAAGAACACACTTAACAGGTGGCGGACATTTTAATGGAATGATGGATTAATAAAACATTAAAATAACTTGTTTGTTTTTATATATGTTTTATAGTGTATGTATACAACACCAGATGTGAAGTGTACAATATCTATAAAAAGACATATAATGGACAGATTTCCAAAAGCTGTGATACCACCAAGCAGAGGCTTCTGGAAAGGTAAGTACTAATTACTTTATGCTAAAAAAAGATGTTATGAATGGAGGAATTACTGCAACTTAATAAACTCAACATTACATTGGGAAATGAATAGAGAAAAATTAATAGAGAGCCATATGTACTATATGCACGGGTAAAACTTGACTTTAGCACAAGATTTGTGGTGGCTGCATGCATTTAAGGAAAGTAGCCCATGCAGCCTCTGCAATATCACATATGCATATAACATGGTCACATATGTGTGTGTGTTGGGGGGTAAGATCAAAATCTTAGTTATCAGGAGCTCAATTTTAAATTTGCATACTGACTGCTCTTATGGCTCTAAGTATATTCTCCTCACTGTTATTAAAACAATATCTTACACATTGGCACAATTTATGGGCAATTATGCAGTATTATATGGACCGCATGATCAGACGCAACCAACAGTAATTCATTCCATCCGACTGCTCACTTGTGTGGCAAACAGTTGGCCGGGACAAAGAATCTGCTGGTGTGTACCCAGCTGAACTGATTCCTGATTACTGATCTAAACTGGAAAAAAAAAAGTTTAAAAAAAAAGTTAAATTGCCCATTACTGGAAGATATAATTCTTCCTAATCATCACTGTACCGTTTATTTTGTTAATCTGTCCCTTTCTTTAGATATAGAATCTGAAACATCTTACATTTCAGCTGTCAAAATGCCTTGTTCTAGTGCTGGCTCATAGTGATTACCTATCATGCTTACCTTCAAAGAGTGTTGCGTCTGATAAAGGGGGCCTGAGTAAACTAATGGACATGTCATCCAGCAACACACAACACAAAATATTTCTTAAATTGAAACCAGTTATTATGAGGACATTTAGGTAACAGGTGCCTTCAATGACACAATTATTCAGTCAAATGGTGCGATCCTAATATGGTGTGTTCCTAATACCCAGCCAGATATGTATAATATTCCAATTGTTTTAAAAAACATGAACATAAGGTTGAGAATGTAAGTGGCCAGAACAGTCAATAAAAGTCATTTTAGAGCACAGCTAGTGTCCGATTTAATAAACCATAAAGACAGCCACAAGCATTTGTCAGCTTCCTGACTGAGACATCTATCGGGGAACAGAGGGAGTACTCATGGCCACCTTTACTGTTTAAATGCTGGTCTTGCAGGGAGGTAAGAATGCACAATCCCCCCTGACTATGAATTTTACTTAACTGTTCCTTTAAATTATTAAATGTCCCTTCATTTATATTCCTTGTGCTGAAGGGAATTAAAGGAAGCATATGTGATATATATATATGCACAGGGACAATTCAGAGGTTCCGTCCATTAATGGACATACAGAATAAGTAGCCTTTTCTCAATTTATCATAACTACCATCCACATCTCTGAAATCAAAACATAATTTCATACTCTAAATGACATAATTTTTAATTCCACCCTGACTTGTTATGACATCATATACACAAGGTTACAGTTCTGCCATATTGCAGCAGAAAGCAAAGAAATATTATTCTGTGGTTAAGTAATGAATGTGACAGAGGTTCAAGAAGCGTTACACAAAATTGAAAGACCATAATGTAATATTTCTATTCTCATCTAACTTTAAATGAGATGTAAATATCGAACAATGACCAATTTTTATTATTGTATTATATATTAAAAAAATCTTTAAAAAAAACCCAAACCCACTGTAATTATATGGATTGTTATACGACCCAGGTGTTATCTATCTTCTGAACTAAGAATAGCTTGTATGTCTGCAATATGGGAGAAATGGCGTCTAAAAGAAAATAGGGGGAGAGTGCAGCAGAGAGTATGATTTCTTCATAGGTATATTTGTGGTTTCTTAGGAAGGGGAACCCAATGTGCTTGTTGGCGGTGAGTCACAATGTTTTCATCTGGACCCGACTGTAGACCATTAAAAAGCTAAAATATGATTAGATGCTGCAGATTATTTGCACAGGTGAACTTTTATACTTCCTATTAGATAAGCCCTTATAAAGCCCCTTAAATTAGATCATCCTCATTATGGAGACAGAAAGCTGGATTATTTTTAGGCAACACAAATGCATAACTAACACAGGGAACTAGTGCTGTGTAATATGTTAAGCAATCTATTAGTACCGTATATACTCGAGTATAAGCCGACCCGAGTATAAGCCGAGGTACATATTTTGCCTCCAAAATCAGATAAACCAGATTGACTCGAGTATAAGCCAAGGGAAGACATTATGACCATTACTGCTTTCTGATTCTGTATTGTTTTGAGGCTTTAGTTTCCCTTTAAATGGACAGAAGAATTCCCATACAGTAGTCCCATACAGTAATAGCCAAATCCAGTATGGCTATTACTGTATAGGACTACTGTATGGATATTCTGCTGTCCATTTAAAGGGCAACTAAAGCCTCAAAACAATACAGAATCAGAAGGCAATATTTTTTACAATATATACCATCCTCCTGATTCTATATTGTTTTAGGGCATTAGTTGCCCTTTAAATGTACAGTAATCCCATACAATAACCCCCAATACCTTTCCACTGTAGATGTTTTGAAACTACAACTCCCAGCATGCTTTAATTGCTGGGAGTTGTAATTTCCACACACCTATAGTGGAAAGGTATTGGGGGTTACTGTATGTCACACTGGTTCCCACACTAGAGCCCCCCCAGTTCAGTGTTCACTTACCAGTCTTCAATCTTCACCGCTCTGAGACAGCAGTTCCCAGTACTGCTTCGCAGCTCCATGATGACATCATCCCGCCAGCGTGCACAATGACATGATTGCACACCCTTGAAGTACTACTGGGATCTGCCGGCTTTCCTTCCTGACTCACGGCTGCATCTGGAATTAAGGTAAGTTTGCAATTGACTCTGAGGCAAGGTTTTTAGGTTGATTTTTCAACCTAAAACCTCGGCTTATACTCGAGTATATACGGTAAATACATACAGAAACATTTTCCTGCATTTCTGATCATGAAAATGTAGTGATTTTCCAGTCTGATGCACGATTTACCCTACAAACCACCCAATAATTGTATGATTCCAAGTATTACACATTCTTATGATATGGTCTATGGCCTCTGACTAATACACAGAAACCAACGCTTTGGTTCACTAATGTTGACCATAGACATTACAATTGTGGTTGTACAATCTGCGGATCATACAAACGTCCATTTATGGACGATCAGACAATATTTATTGGTCATACAACCTTGATCATAGTGTCTATGCCCACCTCAAGTCCAGTCAGTCTGTGCTATAGCTGTAATTAATCACTGCTTCAGGAAGCAAAACTGAGGATAATCCCTACTAAATGAAATGCCCTAGAGACTGAACTGAAAATGTCCTTTTGCTTTGGAATGCATGCTTTGGTCTGTCACATATACAGCCAGTACAGTGGGGCATAAAGGGCTAATGCTTCAAGAAAATCAATTTTCTCTTTTTCTCTTAAACCTGCAGCTTTATATTCTCATTAAAGAATGTAAAGATTTCTAGGATAAACTGAACACCAATTACAAGAGAAGAAAATCACATCTATATAAAGTCCATTGATCATGTGAAAAGTGCTACCATTTTTTTTTTGTGCTTCCAAGTGGTATTTCTAGACTTTTTGCCACCTCAGACAAACATTGAAAAGACCCAGGGCTTTCAATGTGTTTTTAAAACACAGATACCGAACCAGCACAGGTACCAAACTGGCAGCTGTTTAAAACAGAGGTACCAAACCAGCAGCTGTTTAAAGCACAGGTACCAAACCAGCAGCTGTTTAAAGCACAGGTACCGAACCAGCATCTGTTTAAAGCACAGGTACCGAACCAGCAGCTGTTTAAAGCACAGGTACTGAACCAGCAGCTGTTTAAAACACAGGAAATGGACCGGCAGCTGTTTAACACTCAGGTACTGAACCGGCAGCTGTTTAACACACAGGTACTGAACCGGCAGCTGTTTAAAACACAGGTACTGAACCAGCAGCTGTTTATAACAGCTGATTGCCTGTACCTTTACTACATACATGTGATCAGCTGTTTAAAAAAGTGTAATCAAGCAGGTGATTTATACTGGCTATACGGGAAAGGGGGTAAGAACACTCAATAAAACTGTGGCTAAGCAGGCTGCTCTGTTTAACAGATCATACAGATCTTATTTAGCTTTAGGTACTTTTTTCAAACTTCTTCCTCTATCCCATTCTATATACTTCTCCACTTTTATCTCTGTTTAATACCTTAAAACTTAAGGGCATGTCCACCCTTAAAGGGTCACTATACTCACTCAAACAACTTTACATTAGCTGAAACTACAACTTGAGAGAAGTGGTGATACTAACATATTTATCTGTGCTTGCTTTGTTATTAAATTATTAATGTTTAGTGAGTACTCCTAATTCCCCCCACCCTCCCTTACTCACTGCCTTCTTTTAGTGTCTGCGACACTTGTAAGTTCTGCACAGCCTCACCATAGACCCTGCTCTGCTTAGACATCTCCCTCCCCTCCCTTCTTTTCTCTGCTGATTCTCTTAATTGTTGCAGAAAGTGTGCTGTCAGACAGCTAAAGATCCTAGTAAGAGGTCATTAATGGGTCACATTACAATTTCTGCTCCTGGAGTGACAGGGCTTTCCCTGTAAATGCTGTGATTTAAATGATGATTTCTCAGGATCTACAGCTCAGATTTAAAATCTGGAAAAATTTTGAAGCATTGGGATCTTGCTTTATTTAAAGGTATAATTGAAAATTTACCTTTATCAATTTGAAAAATTGATTCTTTTAGAGTATAGATACCCTTTAAAACAAAACATTGGTCACTTTATTTTATTTTTTTCCGGTAGAGTAATCTGTCTCCTCACTGACATCAAAGCCAATGATTGACTGTTGTTTCCTCTGCATATGCTTAAGCTTATAAAAAGCTCACTGAGCAAAGGGAGGAGGCGGTTACCTTTGTCAGAGAGGAAGAAAACTTCACATTAAATATCTGGTTACATGCCCTTTAGTAATTCTATCTCATTCTATTACTTGATTTTTCAGATCCTTATCACTTGATAATATTTCTACTGACACATGCACATTCCTTGGTGGCATTTCTCTACTGGAAATATTAAGAAAGGTAAAATATATATTTCCATTTCATATTGTTAAGACATATTGTATGTCTAGATGAAAATATTTTTAACAGAGCTCTACCACAATGTCTTTTTCATTTATTAGGGCAACTGTGGTCTCAAAACAAGTTAGGGTTAAATGAAAGCTCTTTTAAAATGAGCCGACAATCACATCTCTGGCTGGAGCCTGTGAGACATTACATTGGGGTGAATGTTCAAACTTCCTACTTCCAGTAGGTTAAGTGACATCATCTGACCTCTGCCCCGCCTGTCCACCCCGGGGGAGAAGCATGCTCAGTTAAGACTTAATGCTGGAGAAATCAGGAAGTACCTAGGGAAATAATTGACAGTTAAGGAGAGCCTATTAATGTAGGCTGAGGTCACATGACTACAAGCTGGTCAAAGCAATAGCTTCTCACAAATTTATCTAGAGATGTGATTTATGTTTTATTTTGAAGGTACGATGGAAGGCTTTATATATAATTCTTACTATTTTGGAAGAATTCAAGACCACAGTTCCCCTTTAAAGTGGAACTTGGTCTCCATACATGGCCTTTATTTTAAAAGTCCCATTCCTATCATTAAAATGACTCCAGGATCATGTTTCTAGCTGCAGTCTATACAAAGTTACAGCAGTGTAAAGAGTGTGTTTTCCAGCTGTGAGATGTGACATCACCAGCACCACTGCTCTTCCCCCAAGTGCTGGATCATGCTCACTGATGGGACAGAGCCTCATCAGCTGCATTATAAGCCCTGTCCCAAAACTTCCATTTTTATAGCTATCCACAAGCCTAAGTGTCATAGGTAGCCATAGCCATAGGTAGAGGAAAGGACAGAGAATGGTTGCTGGTCTGTAAAGCTAGCCATACAAGGACAGATGTTTTTCTGATCAGATTTCCAATCAACTGCAACAATCGAAAATTCAGTTTGGAAGACCCGTTCGAACTTCCCCACCTTGCGCAGCCAATCTTTCTGCCATTTTCCCCTTGAAAGATGGGGACTTGAAGATAGGGTCAGCAAAAAAAAAAAATGATCTTCATTTTTCTGATATACAATATCGACAATATAGTGTGGTCGATCAGAAAAAAAACATACACGGGATCAATATTTTGAACTATTCGATCAAATTTACTGGATCACTCAAAATATCTATCCCATATATTGATTTTTGGGGGTGGGGTTTATGTCACAGTCTGTCACAGAGACAGGGCAGTCTGGGAAATCTAACAAGCCTAAAATTTAAGATCTCCCACACAAAACTCCCCAGCCTCTCTCTTCCTCTATACAAACGCTTAACCCCCTTCCTACTTCTCTTTCTCAGTCCTAATGGATACAGCCTTAAAGGCTATGTCCACCCCTAAATTACACTTTTAATATTATGCTCCCCCATATCCCCCAGCCCCAACCGACATTTTTTTTTTTTAAAAAGCCCCCCAAACTCTTACTTACCTCCCCTCGATCCTCCGCCGCACTGCCGGCCCTCTGCTTGCGAGAATGCAAGCAGAGGGGCGGGACCGGCAGTCGCGTCTGTGATTGGCTGAGCGGCAGCCAATCACGGACGCGGCTGCCGGTCATTCAATGCAGCGGAGGAAAGCGGAGAGGTAAGTAAGAGTTTGGGGAGCTTTTTTTAAAAAAAAAAACATGCGGTTGGGGCTGGGGGACATGGGGGAGCACAATATTAAGGGGGATATGAGCTAGGGGGAGGGATAGTAGAACGGGAGGGAGAGGGAGGGAGAGGGAGGGAGAGGGAGGGGGAGGGAGGGGGGAGAAGGGCTGCAGTACGCATGGCAAAAATCTACCTGAGGCCAGCTAGCAGGCAGTGTCCTATATGGACCTGCTAGCCTCATGGTGGGGCAGTTTTTGGAACTTTGGGGGGGGACACAGGAGAACCAGATGAGTTGGGATGTGAGGTAAGGATTAAACTACACTAACAGGTGGGGCAGTAGTTGGGGGGGGGGGGAAAAGGGAGGGGGGAGGGGATTAGAGTTGTTTGGGGGTGGACATGCCCTTTAATCCCGCTCTCAGTTCCCTTCTTCTGACAGTCTTGGGTCCGGAATAAGAAAAAGACCTGCAAAGGGCCGAATAAAAATGCGTAATACAATTTATGGCATTTTGAGAGCGGCAGGGGAATCCATTGGGGTGGCCACTGTGTTATAATCGGCTGATTATGAGGATAAAATGTTACAGTTGATTCCATAAAAGATCATTAAGGGGTAGTAGATAATGCACCCCCTACTGTAAATTATAAGGATATTAGAAGTCACGAGGAGTTCCATTACCATATATATATATTTGCTTTTATACAGGGCACAGAACTCTGAGGTGACATCTAATATCCGAATAATTGTTTGTAGGGGCTGCATTATTTGTTATAATCCACCCCCTCATTTGAGAACCATCCTGGCCCCTGTATAGGGATGAGGGGGAGGGATAGGAATCTGTTACTTATTTGTATCCTCCCGCCCCCTTACTTCCCCCACCTCAGTTTTCTCCCCCCTTCGGGTTTACCTTCGGTTCCATTGCCTCCCACTGAGTTCCACAGCTCCCGCACCACTGTGAATGGCGCGGCTTCTCCTCTTCTTTTTACATCCTGATTCGGAAGTTGCGTGCAATTGTTCATCCCTGTGCACGAAGTAAAAGGAAGAGGAGGAGCCGCACCATCTACAGTGGTGTGGGAGACGCGAAACTCAGTGGGAGGCAATGTCACTGAAGGTAAACTTGAAGAGAAAAAGCAGGTGGGGGAAGTGAGGCAGGGGGAGAGGAGAGGGGAAACCACTCCCGGAAAGTTATAATTGGCGCGCTAGTATGTAGTAGCGTGCCTATTATAAGATTATTATTTACAGAACGGCCCCATTGAGTTCCATGGAAGGGGTAAATTATAACAAAATAACTCAGCCCACATTCAGGGCCACTAATCACCAATCAGGGTTGTCTGGCCTTGACTGAAGCCATGATTGCCATTTGTCCATTGCTGTCAGGGCAGTCCCAACCATCTCTCTAACCTGATTTTAAATGTGGTGTATAACGTGCAGATAAAGGATAGTGAGAAATATGGCAATTTAGCTTTTTTTTAAATTTAACTGCAGATGGAATCATGGGCATAAGGTCCTGGCAACAGCCCCTGCTATTTTGTTCATATTTAGTGATAACTACATAAGGGTGGTAACTAAACTTTGTATTAATTAGAAGGCTGGAATCCTGGCAGAGAGGGGACTGTGGATGATACAAAGAGACTGTCTGGGGAGAGGTGATTCACTTCGTGCCAGTGAATACATTTCACCTTATCTCTATGTATTTCTCTTCACCTTTTTTTTTTTAACATTATTGGTCAGGTAGAAAAAAACTGACATTCCGTCAAGTTCCGAGCCCTCCCTTGATCTCTGTAGGGAATCTTTAGGCCAGAAAGGAAAAGGCAGGAACTTTGTGTTAACTCTTTACTTGCCAATGAACCCGAAGTAGGTAACCGTGTCAATATAATGGGAATAATACAAACTGTAAGCAAGCCTTAGGCATTAGGTATCTGTAAACGGATAGGAATATGCAAGTAGACTACAAATCCCCAGATTAATATAGCCTATTGCACCTATTACAAATCTCTACCAACAAGGCCTGCTTGTTCCTGTAGTAATACTGCAGTGCAGACGATGCTTCACCAACAATCAAAAGAACAATTTGTATCTAAGAATGGATCTGGGAAATTCCTACTTACTGATACATGTTTCCTGTATTTGTATAATCAAACTAGCCTACTCTAACTACATCGCCTCCCTCCCTTAAATGCAATTGACCATGTCCTAGACACAGCCTTTTACATGGAGTAATGAAGGAGGTTTTATCCTGGGAGCTTATTAAAGCATTGCACATACACACACACTCCTTCAAACACAGCGCCAGTTCTGTGAGTGATGGTAAAAGCACCAGGCTATGTCAGCTGCCCACACCAGACCCAAAGCAAGCCAGATATGGGGCAGGGAGAAATCTGCTGCCTGGATGTATTTCCCAAAGGAATGCCAACAATCCCCTCTATAAATCCATGGCTCTGCTCTGATCCTCCTATCCAGAGCATTGATCTGAAAGTGCGCAGAGGGGGATTATACTGTATAGCGAAGGAAGGTTCAGACCAAGCCTTGATACCTCAAGGGAATGAGGCTTAAGATGTAGAATATGCTGCCAACAGCATGGGATATCTGCCTATATCTGGAAAAGGAGACTCCTTTCAAATCATACACATCCTTGAGCTCTGCTGTCTTGTAAAAAGTCGGATGATAAGACACGCTGTATATTCAGCGTGGCAGACGCACAAAAGGTGTATCTATCAAGGGCACATCTCAGTTTGTCAGATGGTTATGCACTTGTGTCATTTCCTACATTCATTTCTTATCTGTCATGTGCCTCGCACTAGGATGTTAAATAAATGGGAAGAAATAAATACTATTTTTAGTAAGAATGCACCATATATATACTTTTATGTATATAAAAATATATATGCATATATAGACAGAGAAATAGTAAAAACTACTGATGGCTTCAACGTAAAAAATAAAGCTGTGGCATCTTGAATCGCTGTCTTAATCTTTTCAAGAAAAGCCTTAAAATTTCTTACAAACAAAGGAGCTACTGTCACCCAGCTCTATCCCCCTTCTGACAAGGCTGGCAGCAGAGCTCGCAGGTCTGTGTTTGCTCTGTTTACCTTTGGCCAACAAGCAGGGGAGAGAAGCTCCCTGGATATTTTGATTTATCATATTAAATGAAACTTTATTACCATGTAGCCAATACACAACGGAAATCCACACCATCCTTTAAAAAACACAATTAGTCTCTCATTTTTGCAATAAAACTTTTTCAGTTATTTCATTTTGAGTACATTGTTAAGAAGTCTCTAGTCTTTCAGTAGGCTGCTGACTGCTTGTGCCATGACCCCTACTGCTAGGGGAACTTATCCTGTGGAATCATTTAATTGCTGGGTGCAGGGTCTCCCTGGTAGGTGTCCAGCTATCAGACCATTGTGCCAAAGAACATGAAGGGAATCTGAATTATTTTATGAAAGACACGACTGTACAACATGACACTTTTGATTTAAATGAAAGTTTCCCAGTTGTAATAATTTCTAACTAATAGCCTAGTTATAAAATAATATGGTTTACTGCACTTTCAGTATCTTTTGCATAAAAAAATTGCTTTTAGTTTGTGTGTTAACCAGAGGAAAGTGTTAAATTGAGATATATAACGATGCCGAATTTGCATTACATCCATGTACAAACTATTCCTATGAGCCAAACAGGTCTCTAGGTCAACTCACTGAGGTTAAATGAATATCTAATCCTGTTGGTTTTGTGTCACTGTCAGTCAACCACAGACATGTTTAAAGGAACGCTCATTTTTTCATGCTTTAAAGGGCCACTAAGCAATAATGTTTTACTAAATTTCAAATCAACAGTATAATTCAGTGATTACTCTTACTCGTAGATTAAGAAGGCTACTAGCCCACTAGCGAGTTTCAGATCATGTTTTGCGATTGAGATAGTGTGAGCGCATGCTTGTAGTAGCCTATTGGAGCGGCCCCACTGTATGCATTTTTCTATTGCATGTGTGCTAAATTACCAGAAGCGCAGTGTGTGCATGCACGATCGCCCAACATTGTGCTTCTGTGTGCTGCTATTGGGGCTCTCCAAAAAAGTTCACTGTGAATTTTTTTTTATTGAACAATTACAACATCAAGTTCACAACGTTTCGGGCGACTCCTCCCCCTTCATCAGGGGATGCACATGTGATCTTCCCATCCCTTTAAATACCCATAGCGCTTAGTGAGCCCTCCCTCCTGGGAGTGGCAAGTGACAAAATGTAGTCCAATATGCTACAACAACATATTAAAGAAATAAAATACGCCCCTGTGCACAATCGCCCATGTGGGTGCGGACCTTCCTTGACCCTTAACCCAAGGATTAATAAAATCCAAATTATAGCAAAATGGGAGATCACACACCGAAGGTAAAGGAGAAATTTTATTTGGAACCAAACATCAGTAGACCCAGAAACCTGTTAGTGATGTTCCTAATAGAATTTCTCGTTTACCATCGGTGTTCAATCTCCATTTTGCTACAAATTGGGGTTAAAGCTGACCTTCCAGCTGTTCTAGATTAAAGACTGTGCTTTCCTGGAAAAGGAAAAAGGCAGCGCTGCATTAGACTATTGCTTTTAGGGTTTAATCATGAGTGATGGATGATTTTCCTGCTTATTCACATGTAAATGTGATACGTTAGCATTACATCTCTTTCTTTAATCGCTGTTTTAAGGAATAGAATAAATTAACCCTACACCTTTATAAATGGTAATTATCCATTTACTGGTGACCTAAAAACCTGTATTTTTTCTTCAAAAAATTTTTACTATTGGAAAACCATAGTGCCCAAAATAGTTCCCCAATCTTTCAACTACATCTCACAGGGCGGTAATAGATGTCAGATTGCATATTACTGGGATTTATAAATTCTGGTAGATTGATGGGCCACAAGTTGGAAATCCCTGTCTATAGACTTGTATGCCCACCAATCACAGGCCTCTAGCATAATGCTTGGCTGATTTTGATTGGCTTTGCTGGATAAATGAAATAACAAGATAGAGATTATGACCTGTCTGCATAACAAACATTTGACAAAACTATTGGTTTTGTGTTGTAAATAATATAGCAAACTCAGCCATAGTAACATACTGTAGTATTGGAGGTTGAATAAAGACATACGTCCATCTAGACCAACCTCAATACTCTACCCATAATGCCTGTCTAACACTTACATAGTGACATAGTATTGGAGGTTGAAGAAATGTCCATAGTCAACCCTACTCTGAGCCCTATCTATCAGTTGATAAAAAGGTAGACAAAATAAAACCCCAGCACAGTTTGACTGTTTGCTTACTTTTGTATCTGGTTGGTAGATTATAGTTTTATGTTTTTTTGTTGTGCTGTAGTGGAAAAATCTAACTTGGAATTTAGACAAATGCTCCAAAGAATGTCAGAACAAACAATGTGTGTGTGTTTCGTGTCCTTCACATGGCACTTGTTTATTGTTATTGATCTGCCTCCATCCTACCCAGTATTTATAGTGATGACAACACCCCATAAGATAGCACGTTCCTTTCTAGCTTTTTTTGTGTTTTCTTTATCTTTAAAGGGGGAACAGTGGTCCCTGCTAAACTATCATTTACAACGCATTTTCCATACCTTTAATACTGAATCTTCTCTGAGAAAATGGATGACCAAGTTATGGCAAGAAACACATTACTAAGCACAAAGGGAAGGCCACACAAATATTCCAGCAATTTCTGATGTGCATGCGATTGTGTATTTGTTTCCGTTTTGTGATCACTATTTTTTGTGCAAACACATGCGTTTCCATTATGGAAAATAGCGAAAACACATGCGCAAATGCGAGACTAAGCACCAGAATCACGTGTGCAATTGGTGCAATGTAGTGTATTGTAGTAGGCATCAGCCTAACTTCTAGTAACCTCATTGCCACTACAGCACATCTCTCCCCATGATGTACCTGGCTAGGACATAGCAAAGAACAGTAGCCATATGCAAGTGCTGTTGAAGGTAGCAGTATAGATGTTAGGCAGAAAGGTTTAGAAACTTTGTGGACACAACAAGTTTTTAAAAGTTTCGATGGGGAATTTCAACAGTAACGTAATGATGGATTTTCAATCCTCTTGTAGCCACATGTCCAGAATTCACCAATCATGGCTATTTGATGCAGTGCCAACCCTTCGTATAAGTCCTTGTTCTTGATTAGATGCACCTGTTTAGAGGGAACTCTAACGAATGGTAGGCGTATGCAGGCAATATTATTATACCTGGTATGCCATGATAATCGCGGCTAAAAAATATGTAACAATGTCATGCAGTCCTTCAAGCCTTACATAGACAAGATTCCTGAAATTATGCAATATGAAAAAAAATTCAAGTCAAATTAAAAGATTAGCTAAGGCAGCAAAGTGGATACCTTATTCTTTTATCATTTACTCCAACAACATACAGTAGCTCCAATGCCTCATCTGATAGAAGATAAGATCGCAAATTTAGGGAGATTAAAGTTCACATTTTTCTGTTTCCAAGGGTTTAACAAAGGTTTATCAATCCCAACCTTCTATTAAAACAATATGAACCAATAAATAAATAAGCTTTTTAACTAAAGGCACAATGTCATGAGACATTCACAGACTCATTTCAGTATATTTTTCAATCTATAAACCAGACAAAACTGCATATTATGCACTGCATGGCATCTTGCAAATCTAAACCTTCTGGCAATGTTTTACATTTTCTGCTATTAAAGGTAACTAAAGCCCCAGAACAACATTGAATTAGAAGGCAGATCTCCTTGATGATATAAAAGCTGTAATCAGTGTCTCACCTGTTATTTTAATATAGTTGTTGAGAAATTTAACATGAGGTTTGTGTCTTATTTCCCAGTGTTCAAGTATCGCACTGTGTGGTCACTGACCATTATGTTCTTTACACATGCTCAGTAATAAGATAATGCAGGAACTTGTTACAGTTGGCCACACCCACTAGTAGCCTCTAGCCAATCTTTTTACAGGACAGAATAGGCAAGGGAGCATGTGACTGAGATCAGGGGTGTGACCAGTCACTGTACATACACAGTTATTTCATCCTTAACTTTAATGCCATTTACTGCATTGCTATTTTACAATTTATTGGTGTTTTTAGAGGGGATATGTTCTGGAGTGTAAATATTTTGGTTTATTTCTCCTTTAAAGAATGTCATCCGGCCCATTACTGACTGTGCCTTTATAGCTAATATAATCAAGTTATCCACCAGTGCCATCTGCTGGGCAATATACACATAGCAAGCCTGCAAAAATGTGCACCTATTTTTTTCAGATTAATAGTATTAATACGGGCGATTGTGCTTATTGTTCTCAAGATAATGGAACATTAACATAGCAACGCTAACAGATTCCAACAATCAATTACAATAACAGAGTGGGAACACAATGAATTGTTCAAAAACATTTTAAGTGCAGGAAGACTTTAAATAACGGGTTATAGGCGATAAAAAAACAGACACTGCTCTTTGCTCGTTGCTTTCACTACTTTATTAGTTTTCTGTCAGTGGAGAAGGAAGTGAAATCAGGGTGACAATTAATCTGTGATGGATGACAGGAGCCTGGAATGAAGCAGGGTAGATGTGGCGCATGCTAAAGAGAAAGGAAGAAACAAAGAACAGGTCTGACATTACAATATTGCACCGTCAAACGTGAATATTCAATTCACTCTTTTTAAAATAGAACTAGTTCCATTTAATGTACTACTTTTGTTTATGTGTCTATCCATTGTAGAAAGCAATTCTATTAAGGGGATATAATTGTTGAAAATGATCATAATATGGTGTAAAGTCAGGAACTAATGGGGGATGTCCCTGTCATTTCCTGTGCCTGCACAAGTCAGTGGGCAACCAAGGGTTAATTCCCACCTCTTATGCATACCAGGAAGTAGTAGCTAATAAATATGGGTTCTGCCCCCCCCCCCCCCCACACACAGTGCTCCCCATTGTAGAGACTATTAGACCAGCAGTCAACTGGACCAAGCCTCCTAGCTCTCAAAGCGGATCTGACATCACGTCATCCACCCTGTTTAGGACCGGTACTTATGATGTCATTGGAAATGCGGCAGCGTGTAGCTCTTCCCATTCAGCCTCCATTCCTGCTTCTTGTTGCACAAACTTATAACCAGTAGCCCTTTGGTTGGACTTTCTAGCCTGTAGCTGTGAGTAGAGATCTTAATTCCAGTTACCAACTTTCCTTTTGTGTTGTTATGTACTCAATACTGTGCATTTTTCCTTTTAGAAGACAAAAAGTTTTCCCTCCGCACTCCCCTTTAATAATGAAACAAATGCTGGGTGCTGCTATGAAGCCATAGCCAATGGCAAAAATCATATACAGTATATATATATATATATAATACCATGTATTTCCCCTTTTAGGTGCCTGATGTCATCCAAAAGGAGATCTAGATCCTCTTCCAGGAGGTGAGCATATGTGGAGCAGTTCCTACCTATTTTTCTGGACATATAATACTTATTGACTTTTTCTGTACAACAACTGTATTATGTGTTTTGTTTTAATTAGGAGATCCTATGCTGATGCACCTGCACACAAGTCTGCAAATAAGGAATGCACTGTTTGAAACAATCCTTCTTTACTTAATAATTTTTTTTGCTTCGAATGCCTGGAACTATTCTTCCCTTCCAGTAGCAATCAACAAACCTTAACACAAAATGTAACTAAGGCTGTGTTGGAAGTTGCCTCTTGTGCCCTCAGCTCCTAAAATTGAGCCTGTACCTCAAATCAGCCTTCAGGATCCCCCAGAGGTCTCGCAAGGTGAGACAGAAGAAAAAAGATTCTCAGTCTATAACTCATGATGTCTTACAAAACACTCATTACCCTAATGTGGAGTACACATCTAAATTTATACCCTTGGGAAATAAATGTAAAAAAAAATTTGCGCCCATGTGGCTGAATTCTGATGTAAAGAGGTAAATGGAAAGGAAGAAAAAGGCATTTAAAGCCTTTAAGTCAGAGGGAACAGAAAGGGCCTTTAGGGATTATATAAACTGTAACAAGGAGTGTAAGAAATCAAGCAAACTAGCTAAAATTAATAATGAAGTTAGGATAGCTGAACAAAGCATCACTAAGCCTAAAACATTTTTAAAGTATATTAATAGTAAGAAGATGAAGACTTAGAATGTGGCACAATTAATTAATGGGGATAAGTTAGTTACGGAGGATGGCGATAAAGCAAATGTCTTGAATAATTTTTCCCTCTGTATACACTATAGAAGATCCAACTACAGATATCATAGAGTATAGTAGCAATAATGGTATAAATTATTCAAGTGCACTTTGGTTAACCGAGGATATGGTACAAAAAGAACTAAATAAGGTTAATATTAATAAATCTCCTGGACCGGATAAAATACATCCTCGAGTACTTAGGGAGCTAAGTTCAGTTTTATCTAGGCCATTGTTTCTTATTTTTGCAGATTTCCTCATGTCCGGAGGTGTGCCTCTGGATTGGAAAAGGGCTGATGTTATTCCAATATTCAAAAAGGGTAGTCGTTCAGAGCCGGGTAATTACAGGCCTGTAAGTTTAAAGGGTATGTCCATCAAAAAATTTTCTTTCTTTCTAACTGTTTTACTGAAAGATGTATCGGAGGCGTCGGGGATTTTGGCCATGACTCTGTCAGCGCTGGAACGATCCCGGTAAGTTCTCTTGCTCTCCTGCAAGATTCACTGGAGAACGGGAGGTAAGAAATAGTGCATTTACCCCCTGTTCTTCAGTAAAACAGTTAGTAAGAAAGTTCATTTTTTGATGGCCATACCCTTTAACTTCAGTGGTGGGGAAGATACTGGAAAGTTTAATAAATGAACATGCTCTAGAGTATGTTTCAAGGACTGACATTATAAGTAGGAACCAGCATGGATTTAGGAGGAATAGATCTTGTCAAACTAACTTGCTTGGCTTTTATGAGGAAGTAAGTAGAAATTTAGACTCTGGCATAGCAGTAGATGTAGTTTACTTGGATTTTACAAAGGCTTTTGATACAGTCCCCCTAATGTATAAGCTAAGGTCTATTGGTCTGGGGAGGCACATTTGTACATGGATAGAAAATTGGTTAATGAATAGGATGCAGAGAGTAGTTGTAAATGGGGCTTCATCATTATGGACTAAAGTTCTAAGTGGGGTGTCACAGTGTTCTGTGTTGGGGCCACTTCTATTTAATCTATTAACTAGCAAATGTGTGCCCGTTGGTGCACAGTGGGAAATATGTGGGTGTATGTTTGGCTTTATGTGGATACAGATGATATAAAATTTTTATACACACTACTATAAAATTTAGGGATTTGTACAAAAAAATAAAGGCAAGATGTTAAAAATAAAAGAAATCCTATGAAATTTTGGTTCTATTAGTGTCACATCCCCTAAATTAATATATTACACAATATACAGAGGCAGAAGGGAACCTATTGGGTGTACCCCAATAGGTATTAGAGGGGACATATATACACACATCTTTTGGATTGTACTGGAAGTGTCAGTGCTTTAGAAATACATGTTAAATCTACATAAAGTGCAGCCTAACATCTAGATAAGAAAGACATTATCCGTCTTATATTTGTTATATAACACTATCACATTTTTCTGTTTGTTTATCGATTTCTTTTGATAAATCTATACAGGAAGATATTTAAATCCAGGGTTTTGAGAGCTGGGCGAAACTGCTAAAATCCATTCCGCCTGTGGACATGGAAAATGGTCTGGGAAAAACGTACATATATCCAGTAAAGTGTAAAAATAAAAAACTTTCCTCACGACTGAACTCTTTTTCAATATTACACATTCTATTTTCGAGGGTCACCGAAATTTTAGAAAATAGAATTTTTAAGGAATTTTCGAAAATTTTATAGTAACTTACTGTCAATGGCTCTGGGACCTGGGAAATGGTCTGGGGAACAGATAGTCCGATTCTTTCAAATAATAATTGGTTACAATCAGATTTTTTCAGAAAGTAACTGATTGGTATACTAACAAAAAAGAATCTGAATGTAACAAATTCTGTTTAGATAATGATCTTATTGGTTAGTATACCAATCAGATTCTTTCTGAAAGAAACTGATTGTATCCAATCACAACTGGTTACAATCAGATACTTTCAGAAAGAATCTTATTGGTACGTGTCAGGAAAGTGTGTAGTAACTTGGCAAGAATGGGTTAACTATTGGTATTAGTTCTTGCAAAGGCCTAATAAAAATACCATTCCACCCTGGAACAGTCCTATTGTTTATATTACGATTAGTGAAGCATGGAACCAGATCTCCTTTTCCAGACAATGTGGGGCCGAACCGTGTATCTGGAATTCTCTTCAGCTACGGGTCTGGTGGGGACTAAGAGGTCATTTTAAGGACAGTCATACATGTAAAATAAATGTATTTCGGTATTGGAATGTGTAAGACAGAAACCAATATTATATTTGTGAATGTAAAAGTATGCCCATTAATATGATACCCAACATGGAGCCCTTATTCCCTTGCCAAGGCGAGTTATTAATATCTTGGGAAATATGGATAACACACAGGTCATGTTTGGTATTGGAGGAATTGATAATTAATAAAGGAGAGGAATATGGGGTCAATATCCCAATACAATGTACATATCTACATTTATATGGAATCTGCCTAACTGAGGGGAAATGAGTGCTTTTGGCTAGTCGTAAATCTGGACATTCCTAGACACTCCCACCTCATGCATACCAGGAGATGGGAGTGGTTAATCAAATGGTTTAAAAATCATTGTATCCCCTATAAGTTTGTTCATACTTGGGGACATGCTAAAAACGTGTGTATGGACCCAATGTTTCTTCCTGCCCCAGGATACAGGACTTCTTCTAGTGAGTAGGGTCTGTGAATATTTTTATCCTTTTTATTTTCTATAACTGTTGTACTTATTGTATGTCATTTTTATGATAACACCATTTTATTTTATTTTTGTATTATATGCACTGTCCACCTTTTGGAATATTAAATCTAAAATTTAATAAGTTTTGTCTTTGATGCTCTAAAAGAACTCAGTTAGCCTCTGATAAGTTTATATGTGTTTGAATGGAGTGTGCAGTGTAAATGCTAATTAACTCTGACTGCTTGTGAAGGACTGATGCTAATTAACCAGTTAGTTGCTGGAGTGAATGGTGTAGTGTTAACCATTTAGCTGCCAGGACAGGGGTGTGCATAGTCAGTGAGAGTCAAGAGTGGGTTTTTGGGGCGTCTTTAAGGCCGTAACTTAAAGTGGTGGCAGCGAATACTGATTAATTAGTCAGATCACGTGCCCAGCGAACTGGCGTTCGTGACAGTACGCTTTCTGGAAGAATCTGATTGTAACCGTTTACCATGCATGCATTACAAAAACACGAACGGGCGCACAATCGCATGCACATCGGAAATCGTGGGAATTTTTGTGGGAAAACTGGGGAAAATTTTGCAAAAAACAGTGGGCGCAATCGAGAGAGCAAAAGCGCGAAGAACACACTAGTGTGGCCTAGCCCTAACGCACAGATGTCACCAGGGATTCTGTTAGAGGGATCACTATTGGTAAATGTGTTACAGAGGGATCACTATTGGTAAATGTGTTACAGAGGGATCACTATTGGTAAATGTGTTACAGAGGGATCACTATTGGTAAATGTGTTACAGAGGGATCACTATTGGTAAATCTGAGGTCCTATAAAGAACCCAGACTATCCTGTCATGTTTCAATATTATTACATTTTATCAGTTCAGGACACAGGTTCATGGCTTCTATGAGGTCTATTGCTTAAATAATGTAATAAACCATTAACAAACTTACTTCATTGTCTCAGAGAAGTGGGCATGGAGATGTTTTCCTTTCAGTCCCACTATCATATATAGCAGGGATAAGCAACCAGTAGATCTCCAGATGTTTGAAAACTACAACTCCCAGCATTCCTCTACAAGCACTCTGTAGTTAGGAAATTCAAACTACAACTCCCAGCATTCCTCTACAAGCACCCTGTAGTTAGGGAATTCTGGGAGTTGTAGTTTCCAAAACATCTGGAGATCTACTGGTTGTCTATCCGGGCTATCCCTGATCTATAGATATCTCTTACTGTCCAGCAAACAGCAGCTCTCCTTTGTTTCTATTGAGAGGGGAGGGGTGGGGTGAGGTGAGAGACTGTCACATGTTTTACAAAGGAAGTGACATATAAGTCTTGCAACTTCCTACTAACACTTCCTACTAACACTCAGAAAATGTTTTGATTCGCTAACACTGCTGTCAATCTAATATTAAGCACACCATTGGATACAACACTAAAAGGGAAGTGAGAAATATGTTCCTTTGTAAGCTTCCATTGCCTCCCTTTAAAACTTCCTGGGATGTGGCTTAACACTTCATTTTGAAGATTCCATTACAAAACAGGAGTGGGGACTTTGCAAGTAATTTTATTTATTTATAGATTTTGCCTTATTTATATTTCTATATACTTTAATGTCATTACTACATATTTGTTAATATTGATATAACTATTTATTGCTTAAACAACACATAAACACTGTCCCTATGTATATTACTTTTACCCACCCTAACCAACATAGTACCTCCGAAAAACCCAATGTATTCCCCATGAAATTATAAATTTATTTTTATAATATAAGGGATGATTTGGAAGTGGGTATTGTCAGCAAGGTTTCTGTGTTTGCTGACGACACAAAACTTCAGAGGATATGCAATTGTCGCAGGGGGATCTAGGTAGATTGTCACATTGGGCTGCTAAGTGGCAGAGGAGATTCAATGCTGATAAATGTAAGGTGATGCATTTTGGACTTAAAAATCCTTGTGTTGCTTATACTATAAATTGGTCTGTGTTGAGTGAATCCCTGTTGGAATCTTGGAGTTTTGGTGGATAACAAACTTAAAGGAAGCAAGCAGCGCCAGGCAGCAACAGCCACAGCCAGCATGGTATTGTCTTGTATAAAGAGAGGTATAGATTCAAGGGCCCTATTTATAAAGGTTCGTTATCGAAAAAATAACGATCGGTATTGTATGATATCGATCGTTATTTTACGATATCGTAGAATAACAATCGATATCATAAAATAACGATTGTTATCGACGATATTGAACGTTATTCTATGATAACGATCATTATTTTGCGATAGCAATCGTTGTTCTATGATATCATACAATAAAGATCAATATTTTTAGATAACGAACTTTTATAAATAGGGCCCCAAGGGAGGAAAATTTTATTCTCCCTCTTTACAAAGCATTGGTAAGGCCAAATGCAATATGCAGTGCAAATTTGGAATCCTGTGTACAAAAAGGACATCTTTGAAATGGAAAGGGTTCAGAGAAGGGCAACTAAATTAATAAGGGGATTGGGGGAGCTTGAATATGAAGAGAGACTGGATAAATTACAATTATGTATGCTGGAGAAAAGGCGCTTGCGTGGGGATATAATTACAGTGTATAAATACATTAACAGGCCATACAATATCTGGGGCATTGTTCACCAATAGAGCATGTCAGAGGACACGAGGACATCCCTTAAGCTAGGTACACACCTACCGATTTTTCGTCCTGACCGACCGTTCGATACTTTCGACCGGTCGGCCAGGAGGAAGGACTGTCGGTCGCGGCAAAAGCAGCCGCGTCCGATAGTTACCGCGACCGGTCGTGCGGTCCATAGAGGACTGCACGATCGGACGAGGTTTTCCACCATGTCTGAGATTGTCCTTTCGTCCGATTCGGACGAACGGTCGACCGGACATGGGCACATTCGGATGCGATAATTTCGGTCCGATCGACCGATACACTGAACTAGTGAATAATAGAATGTGAATAATAGAATGAATGGCAAATCGTTATTTTTATGCATTTAGTGTTCCTTTAAGATTTGAAGAAAAATGGTTTAGGCTTCAAGCTCAGAAAGGGTTTTTCACTGCGAGAACGGTAAAGCTATGGAACTGTCTTCCAGTGGACGTTGTGATGGCATGTTCATTGGTCAGTTTAAAAAAAAAAGCTGGATGAGTTTCTGCAAACAAGGAATGTTGCAGGTTACTGGTATTGATACATAAAGTAGAGTTGATTCAGGGAAATATCCGATTGCCACTTGGAGTCAGGAAGGAATTTTTTCCCCCTTCATAAATTTGGTGTTTTTTTTTTTGCCTTCCTCTGGATCAACAGTTAGACAGGAAATGAGGGTATGGTTAGATGGGTTGGACTGGATGGACATATGTCTTTATTCAACCTCAAATACTATACTAAAGTTGTCCAGCCCCTCCTTATTTATGCATGTTTATATCCCTTGGTTGCCCAATTACTTGTGCAGTGCACAGGAAAACAGAAAATCTTCTACATACTTACACGGTTTTCCTTTCCTGTGCTGAAACAAGTCAGTGGGCAAGCTCCCTCAAAGACACTGTGAAGGGTGTGGAGTTCATATTTATTAGCTACTACTTCCTGGTGTAGACAAGAGGCGGGGACTTAACCCTTGGTTGCCCATTGACTTGTTTCAGCACAGGGAAGGAAAATCACGTACGTATGTAGAAGATTTTCTGTTGTCTTGTCTAAGAGGAGATTTTGAGAATTCTGGGTAAAAAGGGTGTATGGGGGGGGGGGGGTCTGGGCCAATATTTAACTTTTGTTAGCACAGTAGTGGATCACAGAGGATCAACTTCATATTGGACATAACACTTTCTAATGACCTTTTTCCAAAGTATGGATCATTATTGATTGGACATTTTTGCAATACATTGTGTCAGCACTTTGTGTGAGAGCTGCTACCATATATATAGCCTATATAATAAAAGATTAGTTGATGTGTCTAGGCCTCGGTGTCCCCAAATGACCTCTGTGAGTGCACAGAATGTGTGGGAGGCCGGATAAAACCTTAGTTCTTGCATCCTTTGATGAATGATGGTGGTGGTCCAAGCGGTGTCCGTGTATCTAGTGCCCGTTAATGTAATGGGCTTATGTCTTGTGTGCGTATATATATATATATATATATATATATATATTATATTAGTCTTACTATTTTTATATTTAAGTATCTTTCTTCTATTTTACTTTTGTATTTATCCATTCATCACCAGCTTTTTTATTGTTATTGCCATGCAGATCGGAGGTGAATGAATGTACAGGTCAGATGTAAGTCTAGACTTTTGAACCCATGCAGGTCTTTAACTGTTTTCATGCCACCAACAGTGGTAACTCCAGACATTTCTTTTAAAATGCCATAATCATAGCATAACAAGATGTCAGCAACTTTCAAGCTGCAAAGGGAGGGGCATAGGGGAAAATGGCAAAAGGTTTTCTAAAGCTGCAGCTTCCAACAAAACATAACTTGATTTTTCAGCATACTTATCCTTTAGGGTTGGTAGAATAACAAAATGCTCATTTACATGTAACTTTCCCATTAAAGTAGAATTAACACGTTTCCCTAATTTATAGTCCAGCAATGCTATAATTCACATGCATTCCTAAACAAAAATTCACCCCATACCAGCATGTTTACTTACTCACCCCTTTCTACCTCTCCTTAAGGGCTCATTAATGTAACCGATCAGACACACCCAACCCACCGATCGGTAGTCTGTCACTCAAGAGCTGGCACAAGCAACTGCATGGCTTGTCAGGAGAGCAGCTGGAATGTACCAACATCAATTTAAAAAAAAGTAAATGGTTGCACAGTAATTGTATATTTGTGTACCAGCACTCTGTGGAAAAGTATAATTTAAGTTATATTCACCCAAAAAATGTATTTTGATCAAATTAGTCAATTTCATAGTCAGATTTTTGATGAAATTATTGAAAATGCCCTCTCCTCGTGGCTGAGCTTACAATGGGAGGACACACACATGAAGAGCATGTCCTCCCATTGGTTGAAATGCTAGCTTGTGGAGGGGGCTGGACCAGACTGGAATGGGTGAGAAATGCAAGGGCATCTATAAAGGTAACTTTCCTACTCCTGTGCCTTTTGCCATAATGCCATTAATAAAAATGTAGGTCTTTAATCATTTTAAATGCTAAGTTTTTTTCCATTTTTACCATTAAATCACCTAAATCAGTGGTTCATATGGTATGGCCTTAAGTTAAGCACTTATATGCCTCTTCATCTTAAACCTTTACAAACCAGGGGTGTTTTGCACCTTTTTATTATTAGAATGATTTTATCAGTATGTTTTACTTCAATAAGAGATTGAGGCAGTTATCATATTAAACATAATTTATTTATATTGATATTTTTAAGTACAGTATTAAATAGAAGTTTAAAAAAAACACTCTTTCAACACTAGATTTGTTTAGCACACTTATTATGTACTACTGGCATATACAGGGAGATTTACCCAGAGCCGCAATCACTCTGGGTATATCCCCCTTTTGATATTCAATACAAGCTTTGCGGCTGTGGGTAAATCCTGTTATTATCTGGCTTGAAATTTCTCAAATGTATTTTTGCAGTATCTTTATTATTATTATAACCGCTATTGACTTTAATATCTTCTTTTATTGTTCCAGCCAGCAGTAAATGTGTCCGGTAGTGTTTTAATGCTAAAGAACTCTAAATGTCAAAAAGGGAATGCAAGAATAGGGACTTGTTTTGGATCAAGAATTTTACAAAACATTTACAATTTTACAGGTCATATTAAAAAAAACACTTAAGGCAATGCATTTATTGAGACAACTCAGGTAAAAGTTGTTTAGTACTAGTACTAATTTAAAACACATTTTATTGCTTTTTGACACTGAAGATTTAACTCTGAAAAAAGCTTATTAGTGCATAATGATCAAGGGAGACATAAAAAGTCAGGCCTCTCCAGAGTCAATAGGAATAAAGTGCTGTAAAAACAGAAAAAAAGAAAATAGGATCAGACATTGTAATCCCACAAAAGCAACACAGATAAATGCTTTGAATGCTAAAATTACAATCATTGGGAATATTCCCTCACTTTCCCCAAAGGATAAAATATTTCCATATTTTAGAACTATATATAACATTAGTCAGACAAAAATTAGGTTATTTTTTTACATGAGAACAGTTACATGGTAACAGTTGCTGAGCCTGGGTATATCTAATTCAACCTCCCCCCCCCCTTCCCTATGATGTTAATCCAATAGTAAATCCACAGGAAGGCAACAAAAATCCCAGTCTAAAGTGGCAAAAGTTAGACTTTATGTTTCCTTTAAAGGACAACTCCACCCTCATAAGAACATATTTTAGAAAGATGGCCTCTTTAAAATATGTTAATATATCATACTGTGTTCTATGAATTCATTACTGTATGCCTGCTATGCTTCTGGATGCCTCATGGAAACTGAGCAATTTAGAAACCTTTACTGAGCCTGAGCATGCTCAAAAGAGACAGACAGGGGATTAACATTCAGTCATTGGCTGTGATGTCAACTGTAAAATCCATAACTGACAGTTAATAACTGGAAGAACCAGGAAGCAGAAACAGGGAAAACAGGACATTGTGCAGGATTTCAGGTTAGACTTATATATTTCAGATATCAAACTATTATAGTTTAGGGTTTTGGGGGGTGATTTACCTGTATGTAAGTTTTCATTTTGGAGCTGGACCTTTAATCTTTCTATCGAACACGTTTTCCAAGTAACTAGGATCTTAAAACCACCAATACGCAACTTAACAAAAATGTGATTTCTGATGCTGCTTCTCTTTCCATTTCCCATGATTCACTATGATGTAATTTAGGTTGAGGCTGGTGCTAAATTAAGTTTTGACAGGATGGATGTGATTACCTGCAGTGCTAGCAGCTTGGGATGAAGATGGGGAGCAGCATGTTTTGTATATAAGTTCACAAATATTAATTGATCACTCTAAAGCAAGGGTTCAAAAATGCTTTCCCCCCCCCAAACTCACCAGATCTTCCCCCCCCCCAAACTCACCAGATCTTCCTGCATCTTCAAAGTAATAGCCACAGGGTCCATACAGCTTCTAAAAGGTGCAGGTAGTCCTCGAGATGTGTAAAAGGCACATTCCTCATCTAAGCAGGTGTCCCAGAATTTTTGCTTTGCCGACACTGTGGCATGTAGTCGCAATCTTGCAATGTGAGACAAAGAATGTGAACCTGAAGGATAAAAATGTTTTTTAAATGCCTAAGCATGGACTGAACAAACCCCAAAAGCCTGGTAGACAATGCACATAAAATGTACTTGCTCCAAGTAAGCAACATTAAAAATTACAAAAGCAGATTAATTGAAATGAAATGAATCATGTGAAAGATGCAAACATGCCATCCTTTTCACTATAAAAATATTTTACCGAATGTGCTGGACTGCAGATCTTGGCAAGCTGGATGTGCAAGAAAGGAGAGCGGGAAGGTGGTCTTCGTGGGCTCTGTGCAACTAATGGTACATGAAGGTGCAAACTGCAGGTGCAAAGACAAGTCTTGAGAATCCAAAGAAACAACATCATTAGAAGTACGGTTATTAGCGGATACATTATTAGGCACAGGTGATTCTTCCTTGACTTCTATCTTTGCATGTTTTATATCCAATGTTAAGACTGGTTCAGATACAAAACTCTGTTAAAAGAAGAAGAAAAGTACATATGCTTACAGGGAAACAGCATCAATTTATACTTCTGGCTCTGGTGAGCTGTGAAAGAGTCAGAGATGTTCCATTCAATTTCGGTACTGAATATATTTTAGCCTGCCTAATTTAAAGGAAATGATTTAACAGGATTTTAAAATAATAATAAAAAAAATAAAGTATATTCAATACAAAGCTACAAGGTCATGCTCTAAGGTTCCAGTTGAGAAAGCTCAACTGGAGCAAAACGCATCATCTGCTATGTGGACTCGGAAAAGGTTTTAACCTATACCTTCCCACTGCACTGTATCTCCACAGATAGTCGTGAGTAAAGGGTAACCCCCATGATGCATAGTGACTCATTTACTAACTTGTATTACGTGACTGATGGTACTGACTGAAATACTGTATATTTATGCTAGCACTGATTTTGTAAGTGAAGGTATGGGATGTTTTAAGAATTTTTAATATTTCTATCCCTGTTTGAATTAAAGGATTTTTATACTGTGCACAAACATGATACCTACTGTGTTCTGTTATTAAGAGTGTTGCAGACTAGGCTATAATCTCTGCTTGAAAGTGTTCATTATTTATTTCTAGTCTAGCACCTCCCCACTGTTGCCATTACTATTCAGTTAGTGCCCTGTGGTAAAATCTTTGTTTTTATGCTCTAAGGTTCCAAACTGAAAATGTTAAATAGGTAGCCCAGAAGACAATGCCCTGGAACCTTTCTATGAACAAAAAATCGGCTGTCCATCAATCCGAGCCCCACAAGTCACAGTGTTTCTCCCTAATCCAGGTCAACAGGCCTTGTGCTATCAAACAAAACTGGGACTTACGTGGGAAGCCAGGACCCCTAACGGGACGGACCACACTCTTCACCCGATACTCCGGCACTCAATCTCCGCTTGGTTTTATTTCATTCTGGATTTCTGGTTCATGTTCCTCTGGTCATAGATGTACTTCCTCCTAGACGCCGGCAGCCTCACCATTACTAATGTAAGTAATGTGAGTATCAGGTGAAGAGTGTGGTCCGTCCCGTTAGGGGTCCTGGCTTCTCACGTAAGTCCCGGTTTTGTTTGATAGCACAAGGCCTGTTGACCTGGATTAGGGAGAAACACTGTGACTTGTGGGGCTCGGATTGATGGACAGCCGATTTTTTGTCCGACAGTTATTAGATGTATGTTACTCCATAGAGCCGGGGATAGAAATTTGGTGTTGGGGACGCCCAGCCACCTGTTTTTAGATGTATAGATGTGTGTGGATAGGATTAGGTATAAAGGTATTTATTATTTCTAGATATTGCATATGATTTGTACTGTTGTTGGGATAATGGGTCGTATTTATTGATTGCCAATAAACGTGTTTTGTATATTTTGACTCGCTTGGCAAGTGCAATGTGCCTTTTTTTGAATGGGGCCTTTCTTAGGGGTTAACTTTGACCCCATCTCTTTTATGTTTCAGTTTGTGCATCTCTTTTTAAATTGATTCAGGAATTACATGGATGTCTAACCCATGGGCTAAATACCATCCCGATTTTTCTTAATTGGTAGACTGTCGGTAGGAAAAAAGCAACACAGCAGATCCTGCGTATTAAAACATGTAAGACCAGGTGGAAATTACTGGCACATCTTTTTTATAATTTTGGCAACCAGATGTTGGTCATAAAAATCTATCCATATGCAACTTAACTAGAAATTTGAATTACTAATCAAGTATTCCACTGTCTGACACAAGGTGGATACAAATCAATGATTTTTTTTTAAAAAAATCAAAAAAAAAAACAGTTTTTTTTTAATTTACATCTGATTTTTTGATTTTTTTTAAATAAAATGTTTTTTGAGGAAAATATATTACCATCCAAAGGTTATTCCATCATGAAATAAAAGAAAATTAGTTTTTTAACTATGTAGAATAAGGCTGTATATGTTTAATTTTTTGGGTAAATAAATTCCGTTAATCCATTCACAATGTCATGCTCTTCGAGAGATTTTTCTAAGATTATTGGGCAGTTTCTCTGCCTACAAGATTAGCACAGATGCTTGGTTCTCAAAACTGAATTTGACTCGGCAGAAATCACATGCCTCTTCTTCACAGCAAAAATGTGATAACATGAACAGAGTTGAGAAAAAGACTTTAAAGGGTATGTTCACCCCCAAACGAAATTTTAGTATGTGGAAGGAAAAGGCTGTAAATTTAACCTCATGAGGTTAACAGCTGCCAAAGATGTCCCCAAATGTACTTACCAGCCTTCGTTCCTCTGCTGCCTTCTGCTTAACTTCCATGCCTTTTCCAAGCACGGAAGTTTAAGCCGGAGGGGCTTGACCGGCACCTGCTCCTGTGATTGGCTAAGGCGTGATGCTAAGACATACCCTTTAATCCTATTGTTCTACAAACCTATGAATACAGATTCAACCCCTTCAGTGCTAAGTTTTAAGAAGTTCACCGAATAGACTAGAAACAATATTTTTCTGATTGTTTGGAATGAAATAGATCTGGATGTTTAAGCAAATAGCATATGCTGTAATGTTATTGTTTCAGTTGAGTACCGTATATACTCGAGTATAAGTCGATCCGAGTATAAGTCGAGGTACCTATTTTTACCTGAAAAATTTATAAAAACGGATGACAAGTATAAGCCGAGGGTAGAATTAGTTGTCATTTAAATGGACAGCAGAATTCCCATACATGAATCCTATACAGTAATAGCCACATCCAGTACCAGTAACCTCCAATTCCGTGGCACTCCAGATGTTTGGAAACTACAACTCCCAGCATTCTTTGTTGCTGGGAGTTGCAGTTTCTAAACGTGGAGTGGCAAGGTTCAGTAAACTTTTAATTAAGCTTACCATCATTTACAATTCTCCTGAACCCCATATAGTAAAGGGCACTCTGGCCCCATATAGTAAAGGGCACTCTGACCCCCATATAGTAAAGCACTCTCTGACCCCAACAGTTAAAAATGTCACCTGTGAGTTGTAGTTTTAAGCTGTCGTCATTTGCACTGTACTAGCAGCTGTTTTTGCCCAAACTGAGGAGACCCTCAGATTTACAGCCTCCAGATTGCAGTGACAGTGCTGAGTCCAGCAGCCAGACTACAGGAAGCAGGAAGTGTAAAGACAGATCAGCTCCTGTAACTTTCTATGCAGGTTAACACCTACTGGTTACTATCTAAAATTGCAGAATTTGGATCTAAATTAGGACTTGACCCGAGTAAAAGTCGAGGTTAGGTTTTCAGGCTAATTTTAAAGCCTGAAAAATTCGACTTATACTCGAGTATATACGATAAATCTATTTAGATTGGTATTATTCTAAAAATCTTCATCTACTTGCATATTAAAGTTATACCAGCAAGAATTAAGGTGCCCATACATCTATAAGATTTTACTTACCCGACCGAGCACTCACGAGATGTTCATCGATGCTGCCGGAACCGCCCTTCTCCGATCTTACATCGACCGACTGCATCGCAAAATCCCATTAATTTTGCGATCGCATGTCGGTCGAATGTAAGATCGGGAGAAGCGGTTCCGACAGGATCGAAGGAAATCTTATAGATGTATGGGCACCTTAAGTCTTTATGTAGAAAACTACGATTTAAATCAAGCCTTACTGACTAATGATTTAAATTGTGATTTAAATCACTTTGATTTAAATCAAATCCACCTTGGAAATTATGTGCTCACAGGAACCATCAGGAAACATCCAGGGGGGGCAATAATAAAATTAGTCTGAAGGTCCTGAAAAAAACCCAAGCAATCATATGATATGAAATGAACACACACTTATACCCTCCCTTACCTATACTACCTGCCAGCTAGAATATAGAGGGTCTATGTGGAATAAACCTGCAGGGCTGAGAACTGACACAGGCAATCTAAACAGCACCTTTGGGCAATCAAAAGCAGCCCATACATATATCCGATTTTACTTTCCCGACCCAGCACTCCCACGACATTAGACCAATCCTGCCAGAACCACCTGTCGTTGGCATAGAAAATTGGGAAAGTCGGTTCCGGCAGGATCGATCTAATATCACAGGAGCGCTTGGTTGGGCAATTAAAATTGGGTATATGTATGGCCACCTTAAATCCTATACAGTATCCCGATTAACATGGAAGGTTCATACTTATTAGTATTTACCACAAGTTCCAGATTTACAGTCACTATGCGGTTAGGACTTGGTAGCACAAAATACTGATTGAATATACATGTTAGGGAGAGGTGTGGATAGAGGAGCTAAAAGCTCCACGCAGAGTATAAAATGAAATAGAGCCTTCTTATAACAGACGGTATCTCATAGAATCATGTTATTACAATAGCATTGCCTTAATAATCTAACATATAAACACATATTTCTCACTTAAAGAAATGGGTGGGGACATGCAAAGTATCTTATTTATTGCCTGTGGCAAAGGCATGTGTCTAGATGTAATAAGCCTAATGGTATAGAGCAGGTGTGTTTAACTTGTGACCTTTCAACGTGTTTGAAAACCACAATTCCCAGAATTCTCTGTTTGCAGTAAGTTTTTTCTTAATATCTTGCAGCTAAGGCATCTGTCTAGATCTAATACAGCCTAAGCTTGTGACCTTTCACATGTTTCAAAACTACAAATCCCAGCATTCTGTTTTGCAGTTAGTGTCTTCTTAATGAACTTTTCACAAGTTACCCAGAATTCCCTAACTGCACAGAATTCTGGAAAATTTCGTTTTCATACATACTGGAATAAAGACATTTTCCTGACTTACAGACTAAAAGCCCACGGTCATGCTTTAGCGCTTCCTACCCAGGGGTTTGAACATGCAAGTGATTCATCTGCCCTTCGCTTACATCCATACCTATTAGACTATTAGATTAGGGAAGCATTATATGGGTCGATCAGTTGGCGCGACAATAAGGCTCGCTTTGCGGTGGCAGCGAGAGTACCGAAGAATTACGGTAAAGTAATTTACCAGAGGTTGCGTGCCACTTTACAGGTAAGTATTTAACACCAGCTAATAGCTGGCGTTAAATACTTATGTGCGGGTGGGATTCACCCAAAATCGCACAGCCTCTGGTAAATCCCGTACGGGAGATTTGGCCAGAGAGTTGTGCCTCTGGGTGAATCTCCCTGTTAAGAGAGTCATAAACCTTACCATATCTGCCCTCACTTCCAAATACCACCTACCTGGCAGTTATAATCCATGAAGTCTAAACGTTCGTACACACGTGATTGCGGGTGCCGATGCACTATGTGAACGAACGGCCATTTCGCCCAATAATAGTGCCGTGTATCGTCAGAGCGGCCATTTTGGCCATTCATACACATCGTGTGTCACAGGTTGGCACCCGCGATCACATGTGCATACGAACCTTAAGGCTGGGTAAACGCCAGTAACAAACCAATAGTGCCATGGATCAATCGGCTGGAAAAATGTGATGGCGTGGGGTGGCCAGCCGCGACCGAGTTTGGTTGCCTATATCAGACAAATGGGTCAGTTAGTAAATCACAGCCGATCATGCAGTTCCCTATGGGACCACATGATCAGTCTGTCACATGCAATGCTGGCTGCAGCCACTGTTGCTGTGACCAACAGTCATTTGTCCTAGCAGAGCTCTCACTCAAAGCAGATGCTCAGTTGGGACACATGACAGTGCTACATGTATCCAGACAATGGTATTAACCTGCAGATCTGAACACAGATCCAGGTAATCCTGCCACAATGTGCAATTCAATCTGAACAGCAACATTGGACATCCAGGATCCAGAATAACATGCTAGGTTCATACTTGTTGGTATTTACCACAGAAAGTTCCAAATTTACACTCACTATGAAGTTCCAAATTTACACTCACTATGGGGTTGGAAACACAGGATAATAATTAGCTTTACAAGTTATGAAGAGGTTTGGATAAATGAGCTAAAAGCTCCCCACAGAGTATAAAATGAAATGCAGCCTTCTTATAACTGAAGGTACCTGACAGCCTCATGTTTAATATATTAATATTGGGGGAAAGGGGAAAACTGTCCATTTCTCTAAGAATGCTGGGTAATTTCAGAGACATGCAAAGTCAACATTTACAGACACCACTTCCTGTCTAGCAAACAGAAACTGCATTGGCTCATTACTTTCTATGGAGAGGGGAGGGGGAGTAAATGTGAGAGTCTGAAGACGCTCACATTTACAAACAGCACATAACTGGGTGTAATACAGGAACTTCCTGTCTTGTCCTGGACAGTGAATTTTTTGATTTGGTAACAGTGTAAGATCAGAACCTCTCATTGGATGTTAGTAAAATTCCACTTCCTTTTAGTGTCTACATGGAGACCCTGTAGAAATCCTTGGAGGTGTGGCTAGACTTATAATTTTGAGTTTTCCATTCAAACTTAGGGGTGTCCAGTAAAGTAAGTATACTTTATTAACTGTATATCACTTGTTTTGTAATTCAGTAGTAAGTAGTAGTACTATACTTTGTATAGTGTTATTTGTTATGGTGATTTGAATTAAATAGTCATAATTACACATATACATATAGACCATTCCTATGTGTAACAGTGTTATATACCCCATAAAACCTAAAATGCAATCTCCGTAAAAATATAAATTTATTTATATAATATAAGGGAGTTATATATATATATGATTTTATATATATATATATATATATATATATATATATATATATATATATATACACACACACATTTGTTTTTTGCCGCTTCTTAGCAAAGTGCAGTTTTCTCTTCCATTTGTTTTTGCTATTACGTACTAACTTTTCTATTAACAAAAAGATGATCCTGATCCTAGTTCAACAATAACCGAAGTAAGTCTAGAAAATTCTAAATGCAGTTGTCAATTATCAATACACTGGTATTGCTTTAATCAATTCAGTTAGCAGATAGAGTGCTATGGTAAGGCTTACCTTTTTATCTTCTACATCTCCTGGGCATTCTTGAAACAGCCGAACTGCTACTTGCTCCTGCAAATAAAGATGATGTTGAAAAACATACTATCAAGTGAGAGAATTTATGAAAAACAGCCCCAGATCTCCCTATAGCACATTCTTTTTTGGGTAATTTTCAATAAGCATGCTAGCTTAATAAGCTAGCAGAGGGCGCAGTAACTGCAGGGTTCTCTGTACTGTAAGATTTAGTCTGTATCCGATTAGGAATTACATAGAAGTAATGGATTAAATCAAGAGCTTCTGGAATGCAAGGTTTCCTCTGTGCTTCACTAAACAGGTGAGGGTACATTATCCATTAAGAAAAAAAAATAAAAAAAACAGGTTAAAATCAAAATAAAATGAACACAAGATTTCAGGGTGTCAATTGTTTTACAAAAATGTAATGTAGCCACATTACAGAAAGTGTGTGAAAAATTGAATAAACTAAAGTCAATTTTGATAAGGTGGGGGAGAGCATGCATATTAAAATGAACACCTTCCCATAGGTTGGCTTGCCTGCTAATCAAGTGGGCTGAAACTAAGCATACCATTCCTGCTTCCAAAGAAATTAAGAGGGTAAGAAATCAATTAGATTAATCAAAAGCAAGTGGTTTGGCTGTTTGCTGGTCGGGAGAATTTAGGTGTGTGAAACACAATGCCATGGAGAGGAGACATCAGTAGCAATTGTTTCTGCCCATCAAACTGGAGAGCCTAAGGCTGGGTACACATGGAGGGACCGCGGCCAGGACAAATATCCGTCGGCCGCGACCGAATTTGCGAACGACTGACTGTGCGGTCCCATAGGGAACCGCATGATTGATCTGGATTTTCCGACACATCCGATTGTCCGATCTGGACGAACGGACGATCAAGGTCATTCACAGCCGGGCGCCCCACACCAGGAGATATTTTTGGCCAATCGACCAAAAGTGCTGTGAATCAGTCGGTCGGCCGAAAATATCTTCTTGTGTGTACCCAGCCTTATAAGGCCATTACCAAGCAATCCATTATTCTATAGTAAGAATATTCCCAACCTGGAAAACATTCAAAACCAACATTCAAATTTTCAGTGTTCCCAGAAGCGGATGCCCCAACAAATTTACCTGAAGTTCAGACCATGCATTCCTCATAGAAAATGCGAAAAATAAGAAAAAAAAAAAAACACTGAACAAATATTAGCTTGGTTTGATAGGTTGCTAGAAGAAATCATCTGTATAAAATTAGCAGCAACATGGCTTAGTTTACCAAAGCTAGATTCTAACAAACCACAAGACTTCTGGATCAATCTCCTTTGGACAAATGGGACCAATGTGGTGATATTTAACCATGATACACAGTACCACAGATGGTAAATACCAATTATAAATACAGCATATCCTTTCAAATACCTGTCAAGAAAACTGATTGATGGGTGATAATCTTGGTCTGTACTATATATCTCTGGACTTGGCCATGTTGCAGTCATTTAGTCAATCATGAATTCTAAAGCTATAGTTTGGCAGGATTTGGGTACAGCACATGTGCAAACTCAATCTGGCCGTTGTTTGTAGGGACTGTACAGCATCCAAGACTTACTACACTGCTATCCATTTGTGCAATCCCAAGTAGTGGCATAACTATAAATCTGCCTGCTAGATACCATGATCAGCTTTATTTAACAGCGGATAACGGTATCTAGCAGGCAGATCTATAGTTACGATGCTGCACAAATGGATAGCAGCATAGTAAGGCTTGGATGCAGTCACCAAGTAAAGTTGGTGTTCCACATTAGCACACTATAGGCAGAGGTCCCAGTCTTAAATAATGTGCTTTACTCCCTTTACCTGCCAAGAACGAGCACTAGGCACAAGTGTGACGGAGTTCCAATCCTGCACCTGCTAAGTATCTTTAAAAACATTTGGCCCACCACTGATCCTGTCTTTTTGATTTTGGCCCCTTATGTGATTGAGTTTTACACCCCTGTGGTACAGCAACAGGAAAATGTTACCAAACACACCAGGAAATATAGAATGGTTAAAAAAGAAAGAATAATTGCAATCATGTGACAAGGTGATGTATGGCCACAGTAAAGTGTTTGGACCATTTACTTTTAAGTAAGTAAGTTACTTTTACTTTTAAGTTTCTTGGCTATAAGCTAGGTAAAAACGTGACAGACAGGCTGCATGGCGGCAATCAGGAGACAGGTCCAAACACATTAGATAATTTGGTCATTCTTCAGACAATGAAAAAATGTTTTATTCTTAGCTTGCATTTTTTTTTCTTACCAAGTATGTACTTGGTAGTGGCTAAAGGTATTGAAAATATAAATATTTATAAATATTATACATATAAAACATAACATTGTGAGGTCACTGGCAGTTTCAGAAATTACACCCTGAATATTTCCCTTTGTAAGGAAATACTCACAAGTGATGGTTCTTCACAGGCAGCTTCAGAGACAGAGGTAGGTGAGGGATCATCTGCCCACCTTACCCTGGACTTTGTGTTCTAGGAAAAGGAAAAACAATGAGAAAACCAGAGAATGGTGTGTGTGATGTGGACAATTATCTTTTTTCTTATATGTACCTGAAGATCTGTGTGTTGAGCTTCTAGACGCTTGTTTGCCCTCTCCAAAGCCAGTGTGCGTGGTGTTTTAGGAAATACTGGCTGTTTAAAGTTAGAGGAGGGATTCTGTAGGAAATATATATGAAAAAAGCTATAGCAATCAACATTCTACTCAAAAAACTTTAGCATAATAATCATTTTTGACTTTATATAAATGTCCGAACATAGAACAATTACGAAAAGGACACACTTTGCAGATTGTCTGTAGGGGGAGGGGGAAAGAGGCCGCTTCTATAACAAAGGAAACTTCATTCCCATGGTCTATAATGGTTCATAGTTTTATGCTATAATTATGCTAGTTATAAGGTCACAGTAATAAGAAGCAAAGAGGTTTATACTTTTTGTTATTTAAATATACAACAAACACGTGTGGAAAAAAGAAGGCCCTTTGTAATTATTAATGCAGCCCGACTGTATGAATTTGACTTGCATGAAACATTTTTGGATATTTTGATAAAAGACACATACCATTACTGATGATTGTGTGCGATGAACACGTCTGGCAGAGCATAGGGGCGATTCAGCAGGAGTCTGGGCAATTCTAACAACTCTACAGGAATTTAACACTCCATCTGAATTAAAGGAGATTAAAAGTTAACATAATACACATCTTAATGTCCAATAATTGAGCTGCTGTGAAATAGAACTACTTTAGCAGTGATCAAATGTTAATTGTTTATTATAGAAATTAACGCATTTAAAAAGCTACAATTTAAGCTAAAAAAGCTAACATTTAAGAACTTAAAGGATAACTATACTCTAAAAATTAACTACTGCACTAACAGTTTTAATTAGCCAGGTTAGTCCAATACTAATCCTGTATTAAAGATAGTGTTGAAGCCAGGAGGAAGACTGGGAAGACTGGCAGAATCAGTTTTCTTTGGGCTGGTGCTCCTCACAGAAACAATATTGGGAGGTAGGAATAACAAGTCCTATATCCCTGTCCCAAGTACTTTAAAACAGTAATTAAAAAAAAAAAAAAAAAAATATATATATATATATATATATATATATATATATACACACACACACACACACACGCAATAGTCCCTTTAAGTCTGGGGAAAGTATTTACATAGTGTTACTCCTGGTTGTAAACACACAATAAGGCACACTACCAGAGAGAGCAAACATACAGGTAATTTTTTTTGGGCACGTTTGTATAAATATAATGAAAATTCGTGCATCAGAATGCACAAATACTAGTGTAAACAAACCCTTAAAGAAGAACTGTAGTGCATACAGTAATAAAGTTTTTTTTAAAAACAGTTAAAAAATGAAAAGTACCTGGGACAGGGAGGTAAGATTGGTACTTACTACCTCCCAATATAATTTCTATGAGGAATAGCAGCACAAAGAAAACTGCTTCTGCACTATCTTTAAATACAGGAAGGCCCAGGGAACAAACCTGGCAGATGAACTGTATGAAACAATATTAAGAGGTAGAAATAATAAATCCTACCTGCCTGCTCAAGGCACTTTTCACTTTTAAAAAGTTATTTTTACTGTTTACTTGTCTTTATATCTAACAATCTCTGAATAATTTGATCTGGTACCTGTGGCCAAAGACTATTTAGGGATAAGGTGTGCATTGGTTTATTTCTTATCTGCAAGTAGAACAAAATGACAAAAAAACAAGGACAGGAAGAGGTTTAGCAATAAAACATCCTAAACACTTCCTGCTTTCAGCAACTTGTAGCCATATGACCAACACACTCCACTGCCTGCACCGATACCCATGTCCCGTGTTATTTTTTACCATTTTGTTTTTAAAATCTAAGTTGTAGCCTTCCTCTTACCGCGTAAACCTTAGGTAGAGGCAGACTTTTTAAAATACAAATACTAAAGCATTTTTTTAAGAAATGGATAATTTAAAAGATTATTCGTGACAGTCCGTCCCATCACACTAGTCTATCTGATCTGTATGTATATACACTATGACTATCTATTGTGTATGTCTCCTACCTTTATTCCCAGCAGGTAAGCGTGCACATGCAGTTTTTGGAGTTCCTGAAATATTCTAAAAAAATGATTCAGTTAGACAAGGAATAAAACCTTTCAATTAAATTTTCATTAAGAAGAATATTCACCAAATGTCTGCTCTGTACAGGAATTCTTTGTGCCAAATTTAACTTCCCAGTACTTGAAGGAGGTGCCCCAGTGTGTGAAAATATATTGGCTAAAGCTTGGGAATCTGCTACAAAATCTTTCAACACAGTCTCTGAAAGCCCAAAAACACATCATTGTTACATACAAGTAAAATAACTGAACATAAATAGATTTAGCAGAAAAACTTGTGAAAAAACCTGTAAAATGCTTTTTTTTTAACAGATCTTCCTGCTCTACAGAAGGCTGCTCTGTATTACCCGAGAGTTCATGCCTGTGTTTAGGAGAATTAAAAAGAAAATGTAAAAATAAGTTTAGGCAGACAGAAAAAATGTAATACACTTGTGGTGTTAGTAATATCATAAACCATACCTTGTTTTTGGGAATTCTGCCTTTACTGTAACAGAATTCTCTACGGTAAGTTCTTTTTTGGCAAATTCATGATTGATCCCACTATGTTCATTAGAGGGAACTTTCATCTGCTGTAATACTGGATTAACCTTTAATAACATAAAAAGGAAGGCAGCAAAGTTTGTTCAAAATCTAACAAGACTAGTAATTTAATATATTGTATAATAATTCAGTTGTATTTGAAAAGAATATGCAAAAAAAAAAAAAAATAGTCCTGGACTGTTCCTGTATTAAATATAGTGCTGAAGCCAGGAGGAAGACTGGCGAATCAGTTTTCTTTAGGCTGGCGCTCCTAACAGAAACAATATTGGGAGGTAGGTATAACCAGGTATATCCATGTCCCAAGTACTTTTCATTTTAACAGTTTTGTAATAAAACTTTATACACGCGATAGGTATCCTTCAATTTGATTATCTCCATTTTGCATCAGAATTAGCAATGTATGCTATTAAAGGGTATCTCCACTAGAGTCCTGCATTGGTTCGGGTACCCGTGGGTTACCCGATTTGCAGGTCAGGTTCCGGTAAAGAGAACCAGGTAGGGTCGGATAGTACAATTCCAGTCTTCAAAAAAAAAAAAAAAAAAAAGTTTTTTTTCCTGTCTATAAAGAGATATCGGTCTGTAATAACTGAAACTGAGAATACACTGTTATCAATCCAAGACAATGTGCAGTGTGTATGGCACCTTACACTAAATCACACTATGGCAGATAAAGGGCAAATATCTAGATGCAAAATCATCCAACCTCTCTTACAGTGTTTTTGGCTGGGTAAATATTGAGTTATCAACAGCTCTAACGTACTTAGAATGTTATACAGGATGGAATTGTGGATAGGAATACAGACAGCTATGTTCAACTTTAACTCTTGTAGTGCCTGGGTAGGTTTTGCAGAGATCACTGGGTAAAAAAGCAGTTAATGCTGGAGTGACTGGAAAGGCAGGGGCTAAACTTGTGACCTTGGTTTCACTAGCAGAGGTCATAGCCAGCAAAGTAACAATCTCCCATACAAGGTACTTCTATCGGCACCTGCACCTATGCATGAGAGCAGAGCAAGTGTCTGCATGGGAACAGACGACATGTGATTTCATTGGTCTTTGTAAATCCTTCTGGCCATAATTATCTATGGGATATAGATGATTCTAGTGATAAGAATAATCTACCTTGTAAAGTTTAGCTAGAACTACAGCAGGTATGTGGACCTCAAGATGATTGCCAATCATTGTACAACAGCAGAGTGCAGACAGGGAATGCTGGGAGTTAAAGTTTTCAAAACAGCATGAATATCTACATCCATATAAAGGTGTAGATATTTCACGGCAGCTCCACCTGCTCCCTACCCATAATTCTCTGTTGTGGTACCTGCTCATTGTAACTTTAGTGTCTCCCATAATGCAAGTTTAGGCAGTGGGTGGAGGTTTAAGTGTATTTTCTGTAGGACATAGTTATAAAATCATAGAGTTTTCAAACATCTGGGGATCTACTTGCTACCTATCTAACTCCCAGCATTCCTAGGCTATAGAGTGAATGCTGGGAGTTGTAGTTTTTAAACCATCTGGATAACTACTGGTTACCTATGCCTGTCACAGATCAACAAGAAAATAGTTGCAGATAACGATTTAAAATGAGCTGAGCTCCATGGGAAGGTAGAAGTTGGGGACAGTATAGGCCCATGGGTAGGTAGTTGGGCACAGTGGGGATATATTATATAATGTACATTGTACATATACCAGGAATCTCCTACCTGTGTGGGTCAACATTTGTTTGAAAAATATAACGCTCAGCATTCCACTACAGCACTTACAATATCAGAAAGCTTTCAGGGAATGCTGGGAGTTGTAGTTTTCACACATTTGGATGCCTGTAAGTTGAAGACACCTGCTATATATTTTAGTGGTATGGTAGGTTTGTTTCTATGAACATTTTTGGTTATGAATAAAACATTTTTTTTTAACTTCCCTGTACAAATTTTAGGAAGAAAGACTAAAAGCGGGTCGGTTTCGGGTCTGAAAGCTTGCGGGTCAGGTCGCGGGTATGAAAATCGGGTTGCGGGTCATGTTTTTCGGTTCGGGTTGGGAAAATTAGACCCGCGCAGGACTCTAATCTCCACTGAAAAAAAACAAAATGGGGGCATTTAGTTTTATTGAATTACGGGAGGTAATAGAGCTGTGTCTTACCTCTCATTCTTCAATAAAACCTGCAGGAGCCTGGATAGAATGTAAGGTATTTACCCGAACGCTTGCTTCTCTTCTTTTATGCACATCACACTTGCGCATGTGCATAGAAGACAAGAGTCCTGAAGAACGAGAACCAGTCAGACTACGCGGCAGAAGAGCGAGCAATCGGGTAAGTACCTTCCGTTCTTAAATAAAACCTACAGGAGAGAAGGTAAGGTACTTACCTGATCGCTCGCTCTTCTGCCACGTAGTCTGACCAGTTATGACAGACTCTGTCTTCTATGCACATTCGCAAGTGTGATGCGCATAAAAGAAGAGGAGCGAGCATTCGGGTAAGTACCTTAACATTCTCTCCTGGCTCCTGCAGGTTTTATTGAAGAACAGGAGGTAAGACACAGCTCCTTTACCTCTCGTAATTCAATAAAACTAAATGCCCCCAAATTTTTTTTTTTAGTGGAGATACCCTTTAAATTAATCTACATTTAGCAGTGAGGTAGGAGGTCAATTGTGTTCAATTGACCAAAACAAATCAATATCGATTGTAGAGGTGACTGAAAAATTCAGTCTACAGGTTCAAACATTTCTGTTGATCATACAGCTATCTGATGGGTTGGAGTAATTTTTATTGATTCCTGATCATTTTAACAAGCATGCACACTTTCTGGATAATTAGTAAGGAACTAATAAAGAAAGATGATGCAATCAACTGAATTTCAATTGTGAGGAAGTGCAACCAAAAAATGCTGGGAGTTGTAACTTTAAAAATCTGGTGAGAGGAAGGATGGACATCCTTGAAAAAGGGAGCCAATAGCAACCACTGATACCTGAACAGTCTGCCAAGTATATTGTTCTCCTGCAGCACTGGAGAACAAAGGCCATTGCTCACCATCTACAGTAGGTAAAAGCATGAATACAAACACTATAAATTTGTAATAATTTGTCATAAATTTGGTGGGGTTTTTTTGCCTTCCTCTGGATCAACAGTTAGGCAGGAAATGAGGATATTGCTAGATGGGTTGGACTGGATGGACGTATGTCTTTATTCAACCTCAAATACTATACTATACTATACTATACTATGACGTTAAAAATGGATTATGATAGCTTAACCACATGTACTAGTACAGCAAACACTCCAAACTGAAGCAATCAGTTCATAAACACTAATCAACCTCTATTACAAACATAGCAGCTGCAAATTCAATTCAAATAGAATAAAGAATTGGAAAACCTGAGATGGAATGACACAATCTTCTTTTGATGATGTATGCTTTTTTAATGTTGAGCAACAATTCTCGGTTTTATTTTCTTGCTTTTGTTTTAAAAGTATATTTTGATCAGAACCTGCAGTAAACAACAGACAGACTCATGAGAGCAAAATAAGATCAGTATATATACAATAAACCTAATTTAGAACAGTACTGTACGCAGCTTAGTAATGCAACAAAAGTACATTCTCGGATACTGCACTTATGCATTGATGTCTGTGGGTGTTAATAGGAGGCCATTTCTGTGTGTACACCATTCATGTGGCATATTGTTTGACTTGGTAAATGTTTTAATTTGTCATGTGGGATTGGAAAATTTTCTAGCTTTAAATCATCTTTTAGCCATTAATATTTTCAGAAAATAACCTAAAAGTGTAAAATTATATAAAGAACCGCATTCAAAATTCTACATGTGTGTATGTATGAAGGAATGGCACTGTTAGATATCTCTGCAGGTTTCAAAAACATTTAGTTTATGGGATTAAAGGTCATGTCCAGTCAAAAATAAAGTTTAGCTATAAATGTTTATCATTAGTAAATTTGAAAACTGGAAGCAATTTGAAATGCAGAGTTGGTTGAAATGTTTGCTTTGTCATTATGCATCGGTCTTTCTTGTGGTTAGTTGCTGGCCACACCTGTTTCCAGCAATGAATGTGGCATATTGTTTTGTTCAGGAGAGGTTAGGCTTTCACGTTTTGGCACAGTTTTTCTGTGAAATTCAACCATAATTTTTATTTTTTATAATAGTTGTGCCTGGATTATGGTATTTTGATCAAATGCAAAAACCTCACTAGTGGGGAATCGAGTCAGATCTCCAGAAATGTTAAAAAATCTTGTTAAACTACACTATGATCTGGATATATCATGTTCCCTATATCTTTAAGGTTTTCCTTCAGTAAAACTTCACTAAACCCTAGGAGTACAAAATCATAAAAAATATGTAGTAGCAAACCCCTTTGCAGCTTTTTAATAAGGAATTAGCACAACAAAGTTTAGACCAATTCAAATGGTTTATTTTTTCCATCAAAAAGATTAGATTTATATATTCATCTTCTCTTAGTGGGTCTTTTGCATCAATTTTCTTTTTTGCTCAGGAAACTTATTGGGTGCAATAAACATAAATGGAAAAAATACATTAGATGCTATCAACATTGGGACTGCAATAATTCTGTGCAGCCACAGAAACATCTAGGATTCAGTACATTTTCCCCATCTGTATCTCCTCTTCAAAGTATATTGTTGAGAAGCAGATTTAGATGAATGCTGCAGATTGTTGTTGTTTGTATGTAAAAATGCAATTTAGCTTATTAATAAAATGATAAATTAATGAGCATTTTTGTTTTGTAAAAACTAATTAAAAAAAAAGACAAATGAAACCTATAAACCAATAAAACCTACTTTTAAATATCCTTAATTTTAAATTATTCTACCAAATTCACTAAGATAGGCTTAAGGTGGCCATACAAATTGCAAATACCTGACAAATCTCATTGAGTATCGGCAAGGTGTGGGGGATGAAAACTAACTATCGCTGTTGCCAAGTATCTAGGATGTCACTGACCAGGGGAAAAAGATTAACAAAAAAACCCAAAGAACTAAAGGAAAAAATTAGGAGCTTTATGACTGTGGCAGTAAACACCATCTGAAAAGTACTTATAAAAGAAATACAAATAGTAAGATATATAATATCAACATACCTTTCCATGGCAGCCAGGAAAAACGAGGTAATTGGCTACATGGTGCTGTGTACATAGAATTTCTGAACATCTTAAAACAAGAAAAAGAAAACTTATAAGGTTTAAATGTGTCCTAAGTCAAAGTTCATGATGTAAAGATCTAATCTCTACTTGCCAAAATCATAAACAATTTACAGTTACAATAGGAAGAAAACTTAAATTATGCTGACAGAACTTTTGTCACATCACATTCACATCTATTTACTCATGGTCCTAAAGAAAGAAAAGAAAAAATGAATGCTGCCATTTATGTTAGTGGAGCCTGAGCTTCTGATCTTTATTACACTTCTAAAAAATATTTGATATCTTACTGTATTTTTGCAGCTGCTGACAGTTGAGGACACTTTCATAGGAACCCTCTGTGCCAAGCTTAACTTTCCAATTTTACTTCTATCCGTAATTGCAATGCCAGCATTAGAAAGGATACTAGTTAGAGCGGCAGGATCAGCTTTAAACTCCACTATAGGGATCTCTGTAAAATAAACAAAAAAAACACATGTTGAGAAAACGGACACAAATGGTAACACATCATTTACCCGAAGTCGCCCACCAATACGACACTAAATGACAATTTGGGTCATATGGGGCACAAACTACAAGACAATAAACTTTATACATTTGGTAAACTTTCAATCACATGTATTGACAGGTATAAGGTGGAAGTCATAAGAATTTTATATATATATACTGCCTCTTGAGAATGCAGTGCTATGCAATACTATAATACCAGTACATAAAATCCAAACGGGGTAAAATATACTAAAATACACAAATATGTAATAAACACAGAAATATGTATTATAAGTGTTTGAAACTTAAGACATGTGAAATGAGTTCTTTGTGCTTACAATCTGGATGGTAAGGTAAAAGTTAGGTACAGAATGTCCAGGACCATATATAGGGACAGAAAAGAGAGTGATGGAGTAATTGGTTTTGAACAGTAAAAGATTGATTTGCAAGCAATGCATATTTAATGGGGAACAATTTAATTTTCTCATGCAGGGAAGATTGTGGGTTGGGCCACAATACCTTGCAAAGTGAACCATTTTTTTCGAAGGGCATTAGGTTATCTGCATTAGTTTTGTGATCCACAGCAGAATGAAATAATTTGAAAGAAAAAAGGAAAGCCAGTTAGTACAAGGTTGACACTATAGGTTAATAGAATGTAAAACAATTTTAGCAGTTAGTTGTAAGAAGTTTTTTTATTTTATCAAAAAAAGCTTCAATGCTGTTGATGTGATTAACGATGCAGAGTAGTGACCTCCAAGGAAGTATCTGACTAAACAGGGGGCATATAGCCAATATAGTAGTGGAGGCTGAATAAAGACATCTGTCCATCTTGCAAAATCTATTTAACCTACCCATACTGCCTGCCTAACAGTTGATGCAGAGGAAGGCAAAAATAAAAAAATCCTTCCTGACTTATTCTATAAACTCATCTACCCTCTAACTACATAATAAATCTGCCACTAATACATCCACAGGTAGCACAGTTGTACAGGTTTTACAAAAAAAGGCAAAGCTTCCTTCTAATCTAATCAAAGGATGCCTGCAGGTCCTCTGATAGGATCCATTAGTGAACATTGTAACAATGCATCAGAGTAGGGATGCCCAACCTGTGGTTCTCCAAAAAACATAAATGAGCATTCTCTGCCCCCCAAAAAACATTTCCAGAAAGTAAATATACTACTTATATGTCTGCACCCAAACTTAAAAGTAACCTTAGCCCAATTACCCCACAAAACATAGACCTAGCTAGGTTTAAAATGCTCTCTGTGGCTCCTAGGTATACTTACCATGACTCGTTCCCTTGCCAATCTTTTGCTCCATGCCTTTTCCATGCACTAGCAGCAGAAAAAAAGGCCAGACCTATAGCCATCAGTGATTGGCCAAGATGCAATGTCTCACCCAATCACTGGTTCAGCTACTGGTCAGGCCCCTTTGGCTGCTGCTAGTGCAAGAAAAAGAGATGAAGCAGCAGCATAACATGTCTTGGTATACTTAGGAGCCACAGAGGGCAAGGTCTAGGTTTTGGGGGGTAATTAGGCTACGGTTACATTTTAGTTTGCAAGTTGAACATTTAAAGGACAACTCCACCCTCATAAGAACATCTTTTAGAATGAATGGCCTCTTTAAAATATGTTGATATATCATAGTTTGTCCTATGAATTCACACTGTATGCCTGCTATGTTTCTAAGATGCCTCATGGAAACTGAGCAATTTAGAAACCTGTACTGAGTCTGGGCATGCTCAGAAGAGGCAGACAGGGGATTAACATTCAGTCATTGGCTGTGATGTCAACTGTCAAATCCATAACTGACAGTTACTAACTGGAAGAACCAGGAAGCAGAAACAGGGGGAAACGGGACAATGTGCAGGATTTCAGGTTAGACTAATATATTTCAGATTTCAAACTATTACAGATTAGGGCTTTGGGGGGTGATTTACCTGTATGTAAGCTTTCATTTTAGGGCTGAACTTGCCCTTTAACCCCACCTAATATTATGGTTTGTCTGTCTTAAAAGAGGTAAAGACACATGGACATGAAGAGTTGTAATGTTTTACTGGATCTTGAATCCAGAACAAAATATAAAACTGTTTATTTTCAGTGCTATGATTTTCCAATAAAATAAGATTTTTTAGGTGGCAAATTTACAATACATGGGATCCATGCCATATTAATGAGTATGTCCACCTTTAAAACAAAAACAAAATTGTTTTCTGCCCGCAACCCAAACTGCTATTTTTACCAGTTTATTACATGCATTTGTAACCAGATATTTCATGGAGAACTAAATACAAAAGGAAGACTCTATTGTCACTTAGTTAAACCATTTGTCTATCACCTCTGAATTCAGCCTCTTAGTGCAGAAATCATTTATAGAACATTTCAGAGTACTAGCAATCTATGGTGTCACTGCTGGTTTCTAGTGTTGCCCTTTCCTGGTGGTTCTGGACCCAAAACTCCATATATATATATGCTAACAAGGTACCTTGTGTTTGTTTCCCAATCCCCTAATGCTAAGCTGCATGTAACAGTTGACCTCAGATTCCCCACCTGTCAATGTCTCCCAGCCAATAATCAGAGATAGCAGTGAACATTATTAGCTGATTTTCCTGCTCAAACAGTGTGGGTGAAGCTGTTAACTCCATTATTTGTGAGAATTTCTGAAAGAGACTGTCTTTTATGTGCTTATATCAAACATCCCACCCTGACAAAATGCATTTCAGGGAGGATACCCACCCCATAAAGCCCCATCCCAAGATTAATGCATAATCCATGCATACAGACACACACATGTATACAGTCAGACACTTTTGCACACAAACACATGCATCTCAACAGACACACACACATGAAAACAGTCAGACACACATGCATACAACAAGTCATGTCACTATTAAGTGTTTTTGCCACTTGTTAACCGCTAAAAGACTCTGACATCATTGTGCTCCCTCACTGTGTGAAAACAGCCTTTTCAGAGTGAGAGTAGGCCTCTAGATTCCCTTACCTTCTCTGTGGGGATCTTTACACAGCAGGAAGGGACTTCCTGTCTCCTGTCCTGTCACTGAAGTCTGAGGCTGTGCTCACTGGTGTTGAGGTGGAGGATCCGCCTTAGGAATGTCACAAGTCAGCCTCCCACCCATTAACTTTTTAGTCAGTAATTTCTTTATATCTTGGGCTGTGAAGCACGTAGAGAGGAGATTGATGACTTGTTTTAAAGGTAGGAAACTGGCCTTTCATTTAAATTAAACTTGTTTGGAGACCACAGTTCCCCTTTAAGAGGTGGGAGGAGAAATCACATAGGTGCAGAAAATGTAATGAAGGAAAAGTACTGGCAGGCAAGGGAAATGTCAGCTTCGGCTTTGGGGAACAAACAGAACCTAAAATGAGCTCGTAGAGGAAAAGGAAAGGCATCTGAGTGGAATCTTCCATGCCGAGAAGGTAATTGGGGCAATTGCTTTCTAATTCATACTTTCATTTTTTGGGTTTCATTCTCTTTTAATCAGAAGTTCTATTTTCTGGTATAACCGATGTATGAAATTGTATTTAATTAACATTTTTATTTATCTGTAAAATAGCTTGCACTTATCCCCTTGTTTGTGTATTCTGTATTTTATAATGTACAGCGCTGTGTACCCAAGTGCGCTGTATAAATAAAATTATCATACATATACAAAAGGGAATCATGGAAATGGAAGCAGTTCAGATAAATGTATCTAAAATGGAGGGGAAGGGAATGGAGGGACTTCACGATGCAGGCAGATTAGACAAGTCAGGGATGTTTACATTGGAGAAGTGAGGTTTGTATGATATGATCACTTTATACAAATTAATTATTGGGCCATACAATAAACTCTCTGGTGCATTATTTACTAATAGGTCATATCAGAGGACACATGGACATCCTCTAAGATTGGAAGAAGAGAAGTTTCATCTTCAGGTTAGGAAAGGTTTCTTTACAGTGAGAATGGTTTCTTTACAGTGAGCATGAAACTGCAAGCAGGGGTCCGGGCCAGCAGCCGCATCTGTGATTGGCTGAAAGGCAGCCAACCATGGACGCAGCTACAGGCAGTTCACAACGGCGGAGGAATGTCCACCCTTTCTAAAAACTTTTAGTATGTTATAGTGCTTCCTCCCCCAGCCCCAAACGCTGTAATCTTATTTGCAGAAAATTCCCCGATAGTTACTTACCTTCTCTCTATCCTTCGCCACACTGTCCCGGCCCTCTGCTTGCATGAAACTGCAAGCAGGGGTCCGGACCAGCTGCCGCATCTGTGATTGGCTGAAAGGCATCCAACCATGGACGCAGCTACAGGCAGTTCACAACGGGGAGGATAGAGGTAAGGTAAGTAACTATTGGGGGAGTTTCTGCAATTAAGATTATTGCGGTTGGGGCTACGGGAGCAAGCACTATAAGATATATAAAGGGTTACACGCTAGGGGGAGGGAGACCAAATCTGGAGGGAGGGGGAGGGCTGCACTGCACATTCCAAACTCTGCTAAGCTCCTGGTGGCCAGTTTTTTGGACTTTGGGGGAGCATTACAGGAGAACCATTTGGAGCTGGGATGTAAGGTAAGGATTATATTACACTACACAGTGGGGAAATTTATAGTTTTGGGGGTGGACATGCCCTTTAAAGAGGAGGGTGAAAAGGTTGGACTTGATGGACATGTCTTTATTCAACCTCAATTACTATGTAACTATGTAAGTTATCTGCCTCCTTCCTCTGGTCAATGAGTTGTTGTTTTTTTGAGCATATGCAGAGGGGGCAGCTGGGGGGAAAAAAGCAGCCTTAATTGACTGCATAGAGGGAGGAGCCATCTAAGTCTGCCAGAATGAGGGTAATAATTACTTAATAAATATATGGTTAGTAATGCAAGATATAAAGTGCAAAATATATTGGTTTGGGCAGGTAACTGACAATTGACCGTTTTATTGTTTTAAGGATGGAAATGCCCTTTAATTATGTTTGAGGTTTTTTTTGGTAATATTTTTCATGGCAGGGATGTTTCTTTAAACTCCACAACAAAGAAGAAAATGGAAAAACCTCTACTTCATAATTAACAGCAAGACTTAAAATATCAATAAATCTGTATCATAGGTCATATAGAAATTAATAAAAAAAGGAGCAAGTTACATGCTGGGCCATTCCAAGCAAAGTAGATTTATATCTCTGCCTGAATCATGGCAGATGCCATTCAAGTTATATTATTGAATAGTTTCACCCAATGGCAAAATGTAGCTCCAAGCAAACTGTAAAATATATAGTACCATTTGGTTGTGCAGTGATGTTCTGTCCATGAACTACTTCAGATAGTGGTTCTCTGGCTGTGAGACCTGTAGTACATTGTGATTTTGCTTTGGAAGGAGATTCCATAGGACACCCCTCATAATCCAATGATGCTACCCGGGACTGGTCTCCTTTCTTTGATAGATTAAAAGGGCAGGGATGTGTGCATGACTTTTTACTCACAGCTTTACCCTGAAGGGAAAACAAACACAGAAATCAAATTATGACAACAAATTGGTGATCTAGTATAGAACTAAAGCCCAATGATTGGTCCGATTTTCAGCAGACTGGACAACCTTGATGGAGCAGTATGCCCTTTGTGTAAACTATTCTAAATATTTAAACTTCATAAATCTTAACACGGTGGAATAGTCGTTAGCAGCGCTGAAGTCCTGGGTTTGATTCCACCCTTGGAGACTTCTGCAAGTAGTTTGTATGTTCTCCCCGTGCATGCGTTTGTTTCCTCCGGGCACTTCCGGTTTCCCCCACAATCATGTACTTAGATTGTAAGCTCTTTAGGGCTGGACCTGATGTGAATGTATACATGTAATTGTAAAGCGCTATGGAAGATGTTGGCGCTATATAAATCCACAATAATAATAATAATGTTCCTCAGCTGTGCACATTACCTTTTGAAAACGATTCTGCCAGGCCTCGTGCATTTTCTGGAAGTCAGGGGGAGGCTTTGTTTTTGAAAGGACAGGAAGTTTACTTTTCTGGGGGGCTTTGGAATCATTCCTTGGTAGAGTTTGCTTTTCCTCTCCATATAACAGACATGGCGGTGAAGTGATGCAGTTTTCCTTTCCTTTACCAGTGTTGCTTTTCATTTTACCAGACAGCTTAGTGTCAGTTTGTGGGGAAAGGTGCCTAGTAACCTGCATCTTCAGCAACCAGCCAAGGACAACCAATTCTCCCTATGTAGAACGAAGAAATACACACAAGGTTCAGAATGGGCTGGGTCTCACATTCAAATACGTAAACATACAACATTGTAAAACTAAAAGCATTCATACTTAGACAAAGACCCAACCCCTGTCACGCCTCCTTCCCACCCCCAAGATTAATACATAACCCACACTCACTCAAGACAAGACACCACCGGCCAACCACCGCTCTTTCAGTCATTAATGCTGGAGCATCAGACTTCCCCTGGACAACAGAACCCCTCCTTCCGCGTTAAACGGTTGATTAGCAGCAGATCACGTACGGATGTGACGTAACGACGCTATCCAATAAAGGGCGGAGCAAGCGATCGGAAGGAAGTAGAAATACTATCCTTTTGTATCTGGAGCTTGCGAGTCTTTCTGGTCTGATTAGACTTCCTGTTGGTTCTATCACGCTCTCCAATACAGACTCCCAGAAAGGAGGGAGCCCGTATTGGAACCCTGGCAGGGCCGTGCTCCCTAGTGGGAGTGAAGGGATGATATTGTTTCAAATGTGAGCTGCTGTGTCTGATTCCCAGAGTTCCATGTTACCAGTTATTCGTAAGGGTTCTCAGCCGGGAACCTGCTCTTATAACCCTAATGAAATGTAATACAAGGAAGCACTGGCAGGTGGGGTTAATGTGTGACATTAAGGGGCGGAGTTTATTTGTGGGGGTTAGTTTGTTGCCCAGTTGGACTGTTTGAAATGAAGAGGAAGGGGGGGGGGTTATTGCTCCAATTAAAAAGATTTCAATTACTTCTGTGTTATTTCACCCTGCATCAACAACATTTTAATGATCATGTAATAATTAGATAACAAATAAATATGTATAATGACTAGAGATGTAATGTGGGCTCGAATAGAACCCGGTTTCAAATCGAATCTGAGGGTTTTGAAGTCCCGGCGAAACTTTCGGAACTCCAGGATTTCACAAATTTTCGATTTTTGTCAATCTCGAAAATCATCAAAATCTAAAGTAGATGATTATCGGAACCAACCGCAAACTGAACGTAATGATCTATTTCGGTAACCCTCGAAAGTAATGATCAATTTCGGTAACCCTCGAAAGCAAGAAAGGATTTTGGTAACTGTCGAATTTGTAATATCAGTAACCCTCAAAAGTAGCGCTAGATTTCGATAACTGGTTATATTTATGGGTTTTCCAGACCATTCCCCAGGTCTCTGTGTCATTTACATTAACCTACTATTACTATTTGTCCCTCAAAATGGACAGAAACTTTCAGTTTTTTTTCTCTCATAGACTTCTATGGGTTCGAAAACAGAACGAAACTCAACAGTTTCGAACATCTCTAATAATGACTAGATTTGTGCAAAAATTCAACAACAAAAGTTAGTACCAAAATCTCCCATTTGAGTCACTGGCACTCTTCAATATGGGTTGCACTGCTTCAACCCAAACGTATTCATAAATTCAAAAAGGGCTGAGCAGGCTCAAAACATTGCCTGTTTTTTTTACTCACAATGGAGGAATAAATACAATTGTTTGCATGATATCCACGTCTGGACCTCTCTGAATCACTTTTTAGATTTGTGTAAAATACAATCCTGTGCCTTTCCTAACCATAAACACTCCAAATGTGCAATATAACTAGATAATAAGAATAATTTAAAAAAACAATAATAATCATGGAAGATACCCACTATCACACTATATAAACCCCACCCACCCCCACTGCAGATAACACTAGAACCTAAGGAAAAAATTGATTAATTGGACCTAGTATAAAAAAAAAACTATCAAGTCAATGATAATTTATCATACTAAAGTCTAAAACAAAACATATATATCCAATTAATAATGCAACAGAAAAATCGACCCTGATGTTGTACAGTAGGTAACTGATATATTGAAAATCACAATATAGGTAAAAAAAATGATGATCTATCCCTTATATCTGGAGCTAATAGACTTAGATATTGTCGAATACGTATGTGAGTCTATCATTCTCTCATTCACCTCTTTCCTCAGGATGGGGTGGAGGGATAGTAGGTCTTCTTTTGTCCACTGTCTGCCTCTTTAAAGTAGTCACTTCTGCCCTCTATTGCATTTTCCTCAATTGAAGTCCCTTATCTCTAAAGGAGCAGCCATATACAGACCCCCATCTGCCTCAGCCACATTCCTTACAGAGTTTGAAACCTAGCTCTCTATTTGTTCTTTGACTGTCCGGCTATAATGTTAGGTGACTTCAATTGTCATATTGACAACACTACGCTATCCTGCCCCTCATTTTTTATCCTTCTTACTTTCTTCTTCTACCTCCAGCAGTGGACGAAAACTAGCACCCATAAGGATGGCCACTTTCTGGACTTGGTTTTTACTAAAAATCTTTCTGTCTCACAGTTTACTAGCAATAGACCTTCCAGCTCTACCTTCTCTCAGCTGTCCTCATCAAGCAGCACTGCATCCTATTCAACCTTAAAGCTTCTCCTGGACTTCTGCAGTAATCTGTCCATATCACGTAAATCAAATAGAACAAGCAATCGTAGAGGCAGTTCCAGGAAACCGAGATTCCTTGGATATCTTAAAAATAAATGAATAATAAGTGTATTTTTGAGATATCCAAGGAGCCTCTGTTTCCTGGACCTGCCTCTACCATTGCTTGTTCTATTTGACTCGCTGTCCTCATGTTTGATTCTAACCCTGACTCCCTAATACATTCCTATAACTCTTCTCTTATTGACTACTAGTGACTCCTTTGCCCCCCTACAAACTCACAATCGTCACCCCACTAACCCTCCTCCCTAGTTCAGTTTCAGAAACCCAATTCTTATGCTACTGTACGTGTGCAGCTAAGTCCAGCTGTCAGGCTACAAGTTTATGCTATTGTGTCTTAATTTAGCTTTTTCAGTAGATAAACACTCCTATTGTAGCAAACTCATAATTAATAAGAAAAAATAACCCATGTCATTTGTTTTCACTATTTAACTCTTTTTGTAGCCCTCAACTACTGACAATTTTACTTCCATTTACGCTCCTCGGGATTTTGCGAACTACTTTAGAGCTAAAGCAGAAGATATCTGCATGCAAATCCCTTCACCCCAGGACAACTCACACTTCCTTCTGCCTGCCCCACCACCTGCAGGTCTGGAATCTTTAACCCCTGTCACCTATTGTGACATCTCCGACCTACTGTTGTCCTCGCCACTTATAACATGTACCCTTGATCCCATGCCCTCCTTACTCAAACACTGCGCTAAAATGCTTACCCCTACTCTTGCTCACATCTTTAATTCCTCCCTAACATCTGGAATTTTCCTGCTTTCTTCAAACATGCACGTGTCAAACCTCTTCTTTAAAAAACCTCTCTGGACCTTCACTGCCTCTCTAACTACTGTCCTTTCTCCCTTTACCATTTGCTTCACAACTGTTAGAACACTCATTATTTATTACCTCCATACTTATAACGTATTTGGATATTCAACTGAAATAGCAAAGTCTCAAATGACCTACAAACTGCCAAAAGCCAAGGGCCAGTTCTTGGGCCTCATTTTCCTCGATCTATCAGTTGCCTTTGAAACTGGACCATTCTATTCTTATGCAAATTCTGCATCATTCTGAAATCAAGCTGCTGCTTGGTTGTCTACTTACCTTCCTAACAGATCTTTCTTAGTCTTATTTGCTAATAAGACTTCCTCTCTTTTCCACTAAGTGTGGGGGTCCCTCAGGGCTCGGCTTTAGGTATAACCTATACGCTGATGATACCTAAATCTACTAACCCCTGAAGTTCAATCTCTAAATGTCTGGTGTCTTTTTTTTCTCCTGGATGACACACCACCGCCTTAAAATAAATCTATCTAAAACTGAATTAATAATTTCCCCCCTAAACTGGAACCTAGTCCAACCTTCTCCAACAATATGGTTATCAACCCTGATGAATCTGCACGCTGCCTTGAAGTAATCTTTGACTCTGGTAATGGAGAAAAAGGAAACTTGCTCTCTTAAAGGGCATGTCCACCACCCCCAAAACTATAATCCCCTCCCCCCAACTACTGGCCCCACCATGTAGTGTAGTTTAATCCTTACCTCACATCCCAGTTCCATAGGTTCTCCTGTAGTCCCCCCCCAAGTCCCAAAAAATGTCCATATAGGACACTCCTGCTGCTACCTGGCCTCCCGGAGATCATTGCCATGCGTACTGCAGCCCTTCTCCCCCCTCCCTCCCCCTCCCTCTCCCTCCCTTCTGCTATCCCTCCCCCTACGTTAATCCCCTTTACAGTAGTATCCCCCCATGTCCCCCAGCCCCAACCGCATGATTTTTATTTTTATAAAGCTCCCCAAACTTTTACTTACCTCTCTGCTTTCCTACCTGGAGTGAGCTGCCGGCAGCCGCGTCCGTGATTGGCTGCCGCTCAGCCAATCACAGACGCGGCTGCCGGTCCCGCCCCTCTGCTTGCATTTCCTCGCAGCAGAGGCCGGGAGCACGTCGGAGGAAAGAGGGGAGGTAAGTAGAGTTTGGGGGGCTTAAAAAAAAAAAATAATGCGGTTGGGGCTGGGAGCCCATGGGGAATAGCATAACAAAAATTTAAATTTAGGGTGGACATGCTCTTTAAAATACCAGCTCATGCAATTAAAAGGATGATCTTTATTACAAATAGGTAAACAACACATCCACACCTGTTGCATTTTGAGTTCTTCCCGCTCTCTTAATCAAAGGCTGCTAGTATCCGGTTTCCCTTTTAAACCCTCCCAATGTGTCTATTTCTGCCTCCCGGTGGTTCAACCTGGTACTGGCAGAGAGATTATTCCAAATGAAAAAAGTAGGGTTGTCCAGTCGTTAATTTGTTTCAAGGGGTAAACCCATTTTATTAGTGCAGAAACACAAACAACGTTTTGGCTGTTAGCCTTTGGGCTCGTTCACACTAGAAACTGACAGAAACGCACAACACGTGATATTATCAAATTTATTATATACACATAAACATCTGTATGTCCTAATAAACACACAATAAAAGAATGTATTTTGTGCTGAGGACTGGAATACCAATATAACTGGGGACTAATATACCAAGGGGCATAACCAACCTGCCAGTAGGATAAAACTAGGACTATCTAAAAATCCTATCTGTGGACCGTATGCTATAAAAACTTAAAAAGACTTATGCTCAATGCTAAAAATGTGTCAATTGATTACGGTTCACCAGTCCTCATAGTAATTGCATGTTCCAGTGCTTTCCAGTGGGCTCCTGTGAGGTAATACGTGAGCAGTGCTCTAAACCGGTTACATAGTTTGAGTCCCGGTGATGGAGCTTATTGCTCTAAATGGCAGTTCATATCTGTATCGATACATTCTTAGAACAAAAAAAAGTAAGAAGTATAGGAGAATATTTGTTGTAGATAATAATCACACCCTCATTAGCATTTAGGCAGTTAGGCACATGTATACATCCCTACTTTACATACATATGTATTGTAATAATTTAGAATTAAGCAAACCTTGAAGTGGTTGCTGGGCTTAAAATAATTTGGCCAAGCAGGGGCACTTCTAGGGTTTTTGCTGCCTGATCCAAACTTTTATTTCCGCCCCCTTTCATACCCGCTGCCACGTTAAAGTGGCCGTGGCTTTTGGATGGACGTGGCTAAAGTTTTACGATTTTGAACTTCCTATCACATAGGTATTTAAACAGTTCCTCAAAGTCATTAGCAATAATGTAAATTACTAGAAATATATTACATCCATTTCTCAAACAACTTGTGTTGCCACTACCATATTGCTCTTTTCAGTTTTTTGTTGTTCAAATCACTTATTTTGTAGCCTGTGCTATACATGTTGTTACAACTGTACACAGAAATTTGAAATTCCATCCTTTCTGTAGTATAAAAGATTTGCCAAAAGATTTGTAAGCCTGCCACCACATCAAGGTAGACTTTCAGCACCTAATTAGTCTAACATAGCCTCACAAACTAACTAAACTAAACTAACCACTGTTGCCTGTCTGCCGCCTTTTTTGTTCAGCCGCCTGAGACAAGTATCTCACTCTGCCTAATGGTAGATGTGGCCCTGTGGCCAAGTTATTGAACTAATTGCTTTCATTTATCCAGGGAGAAGGGCAGGCTTTTCTAAAGGGCATGTCCACCCCCAAAACTTAAATTTAACCCACTACAGTTTTAAAAAATCCTTTTCCCTGGTCCTACACGGCAGTGGTCACAAAAGGGTTAATACCACCTGCTGCTCTAGATACAGGAACCCCCCAAATAAAAGGATGACAGAAGCCCCACCTCTTCGTCTTTTTTCTTTCCTGTCTGACGAAGATACAACAATACTCCTCTCTCTCTCCCTCCCCCTGCACTTAAGCGATGTGCAGGGGCGGCTGGTTGCGCCGCCATGAAACTTCCTCGATGGCGCAAACCTTAAATCGCGCTGCTCGGATTCGATCAGCACAAAATACATCTTCAAATGACTATAACAGCACCATTTTCTTTCAGCATCTACAATGAGGGGGGTTCAAGCTCCAGGAGGTAGGTGCACCTAAGGGGGTTCAAGCTCCAGGAGGTAGGTGCACTGAGTGAGAGAGAGAGAGCAAGAGGAAACAAGATACTAATGAAAAGTCTTTGATCCTGGTTTGCACCTAAACGCTTGCGTGTTGTACAAACACAATCATCACCCCAATACATCTGTTTCGCGCGCACCCGAGTCCTCGCATGTGTTGGCAAAGTTGCGAGTAGGAAATGCCGCAAACCTCTAATCCGGAGTTTGTATGGCAATGCTTCTATATATGTTCCTTGCCACTCCTGTTCACAGCAGTGGAAGGTTAACACGATGGAAATTCTGATTTGCCCTTCTACTCGTGAGTAACGTGCTTGCAAGGGGTTCAGGATCAAGGGGGTGAATTTCAAAACATGTACCGCACTAACTGAAAGTGCCTGATCTTAAGAAACCATTGTCAAATACACCAAATTACATGGACTTTAGAAATCTAAGTAGGCTTGGGGCCTATAGCAGTTTGTTAGGAAACCACATGGCTTTTCCAGCCCTGCAGTACAATAAAGTATAACCTATTACCCTGCAATGCAATATATCTTAGTTAGCCAATAAAGGTATCCCCTTTATACCACCATTTTTATTTCAAAAGGGTTACCCTGTAAACATTTTGACTGGCTAACTCGGTACACAACCGTTTTCTATATACACATATATACATAACTTATTATAATAAAGTATAACCTATTTCCCCTGCAATACAATAATGCAAAGATTATTACCTTGTAAACCAATAAAGTGTATCATTACCCTGCCATATAATAAGGTATAGGTTTATTACTCTTCAATACAATTCTATATAATTTATTACCATGCAATTCAATAAACTATAATCTATTACTCTGCAATGTATTGCAATACTGTATAGTTTACAGTTGCCCGCTGTACAGTTGCCCACTATAACCTTCAGTTTCCCTGCTTTGCAATAATGTATAATCTACAGTTGCACTTCTTTGCAACACTGTAATCTACGATTGTCCTGCTTAGCAATACCGTACAATCTAGTTACCCTGCATCTCAATACTATATAATCTAGTTACCCTGCATTTTAATACTGTATAATCTAGTCGCCTGGCTTTACTATACTGTATAATCTTCAATTCCCTGCATTGCAATACGATATAATCTACTGTTACCATGCATTGCAATACTATATAATCTACAGTTTCCCTGCATTGCAATATTGTATAATCTACTGTTCCCATGCATTGCAATACTGTATAAACTACAGTTACCCTGCATTGCAATACTGTATAAACTAGTTAAATTGCATCACAATGCTGTATAATCTAGTCACCCTGTATTGCAATTATGTATAACTACAGTTACCTTGCATTGCAATACTGTATAATCTAGTTACCCTGCAGTGCAATACTGTATAAACTAGTTAAATTGCATCACAATGCTGTATAATCTAGTCACCCTGTATTGCAATTATGTATAACTACAGTTACCTTGCATTGCCACAATGTATAATCTGCAACTACTTTTGCACTGCCGCAATTTATAAACTGCAATCATTTTGCATTGCCATAAAGTATAATCCAAAGTCACCTTGCATTGCCATAATGTATAATCCAAAGTCACCTTGTATTGCCATAATGTATAAACTGCAGCTCTTCTTGCATTTACACAATATATAATATATAATTTGCAGTTGCTTTACACTGCCATAACGTATAAACTACAGTTACGTTGCATTTCCATAATGTATATTTGCAGTTGCTTTACACTGCCATAACGTATAAACTACAGTTACGTTGCATTTCCATAATGTATATTTGCAGTTGCTTTACACTGCCATAACGTATAAAACTACGTTACGTTGCATTCCCATATGTAAGTTTGCAGTTGCTTTGCTCTGCTATAACGTATAACCTGCAGTTATCTTGCATGACCATAATATACAATTTGCAGTTGCTCTGCACTGCCAAAATGTATAATCTACAGTTACCTTGCATTTCTGCAATGTATATTCGCAGTTGCTTTGCTCTGCAATAATGTATAACCTGCAGTTACCTTGCATTGCCATAATGTAGAGCACTGCCATTACGTATAATCTGCAGTTACTTTGCTTCGCCATAACGTGCAATCCGCAGTTACCTGGCATCATCAGTTAATAATCTGCAGTTCCCTGCAATGTCAGAAAGCATCTAAAGTTTCCATGCAATACCATAACGTGTTATTGGCAATCAACCAGTTATGCCATAACGTGCATCCTGCAATTGTATTACACAATCTGCAGTTACGTGCAGTGTCTGGAAGTTTCTACTTGGACAGCCTAACATATACCAAACATATTTGGAGCTCTGCAACTATAAAGCAGTAAAGAAAACCCCTTCAATAATTTTCCCTTCCCCCTCTACTCCAGTCTTGGATGCCAGGGTTCAAAGCTGATATCTCCCATTCATGTATATTCAACTGCTCAGAATTTGAGGAAAACAATAGGAGTATTTCCAGCACTGAAATATTTCAAACCTCAATTGAAAGGGAGAGCGGTAAAAAAATTATTTCAGACAATACCACTATAGTGGCCTATATCAACAATAGGGGTAAGAACCAGGAATCATACCCTATGGACAGTAGCCAAACAACTTCTGTCATGGGCAGAACTTCATTTTTCTGGGGATCTGCTCGATGCACATCCCAGGAACAGCCAACAACAAAGCTGACTATCTCCACAGACAGAAGATATGTCTCAGGAAATCAGAACCCTTCTTGGGATTCTTCCCAGAAAAGGTTATTCTAAGTCCTGACACCACCTTTTTATCAAAAGTAGTGTCTTACTATCACCTAAATCAATTGCTTGGCCAACATTTGACCAACAACACCAAGAAAGACAAAATTTGATTCCTCATTCATTGGATGTAGGCAGGTCTCTGAGGTATTACCTAACCAAAACGGATACTTTCCAGAAAACCGATTTCCTCTTTACCCTTTTTCAGGCTATAAGAAAGGGAATCAACCTCCACCCTTAATCATCAGGCTATAAGAAAGGGTCCCTAACAACATCCTGGGCCTTCCACACTCAGGCATCGCCTGAAGAAATATGCAAGGTAGCAACCTGGTCAACCATGTCTACCTTCATCAAACACTATAAGGCAGACACTTCAGCTGCAGATCAAGCAGGATTTGGCAGGAAAATCTTGTCAGCAGCATCATCTAATTAAATAAATTTATATTTTTTTTTAGCATAATAATTTGTGCCCTCCCTTCATATTTAAGCTTTTGTACATCCCTTTTATGACCACTGCCGTGTAGGACCAGGGAAAACTGAAAATCAAATCATACTTACGGAGATTTTCTTTTCCTGGTCCGTAACACGGCAGTGGTCAGCTACCCTCCCTTCTCTTATTTCTTATTTCAGACATCCATTCAAAAAGATGAAGAGGTGGGGCTTCTGGCATCCTTTTATTTGCTATGGGAGGGGTTCCTTTATCTAGAGCAGCAGGTGGGATTAACCCTTTTGTGACCACTGCCGTGTTACGGACCAGGAAAAGAAAATCTCCGTAAGTATGATTTGATCAGTTACCTTACATTTCTGCTCTTTATGGTTCTCCCGTAGTCCGTGTCCAGAGTCCAGGAAACTAAAGAGTAATGGCTGTCGCTTCCTGTCCAAACGTTCCAGCCTCCTGTGTTGCCTCCGGGAGGGATGGTGACATGCGCGGAGGAGCCCTTATTCCCTCCTCCCGATCCCTCTGTTCAAATTATTCACCTAGTGTAAAAACCTTTATCCATATTGTAGGGCATACCCTCCCACCCCCAACCGCTATTGCTGGCAGCCGTGGCTGCCGGTTCTGCCCCATGCTTGTAGATCCGTCAGGCAGGGGAGCTGGACCAGAAGGATGCTGGAACAAGGAGCTGTAAGTAGAGTTTGGAATCGATTTTTAAAGTTCTAACTTAGCGGTTAAGGGTGGGAGGGTATTTATATGAAGAGTGGAGATGCCCTTTAAGTCGCAATACAATAGTAATAAAAAATGTAAGCAAATTAATTGGATGTGCACTAGGCTTCTATTTTTTGTGTGTATTATATTAATTTGGTCACTAGTAGCATTCTGTGTGGATGCATGCTATCCTATTTCTATATATATTTTTCTTGTTCCCACCTACCCATCATCAGATTTGCATAAGTGATTGTGAAGACGGACCCTATTGCTGCCTTAATTTCGATGTAATAATTATCTTGAAACATGAAATAATTGTGATGCAGTATGAATCTGATGCTGTCTACAATAAATGCTTTCTATCTGTCTGCCATGATGAAAAGTTTACCCAAAGCAAAATCCTTGCTAATCCTTGTTCATGGGTAATATTGGTATATAAGGCAGTTACATGATCTATTGTGGCACACAGAGTACTAGAGTTTGCAGAAGTGCATCTACACATCCTTGGGCTTTAGGGCTTGCCCTTCACTTTTATTTAAAGGGGAACTGTGGTCTCCAAACAAGTTAAGCTTGCATTGCCAGTTTGCTACCTTTAAAACAAGCCATCAACCAACTCTCTACGTGCTCCACAGCCCAAGATATACAGAAATTTTAAATTTTTGAAAGTTAATGGGTGGGAGGTGACTTGTGACATTCTGAGGCTTCTCCTGCACAGTGCCGCCGGCGAGCACAGCCTCAGACTCCCTCAGTGTGTGACGGAGACAGGAAGTCCCTCCTCCTCTCTGCTGTGTGAAGTCCTGACAGAGAAGGTGAGGGAATCTACAGCCCTCCTCTTTCACTGTGTGAAAACAACCTTTACAGGCAGAGTTCTCACTCTGAGAGTTTTCTGTGGGGGGGTCTGAGTAACCCATGGCACCCTGCGTGGGGTGGGGCCACAGCACCTGTGCATGGGCGGGCCACGACATCCGTGACAGGACAGATTGACTGACAGTTTCAGAGTAGGAAGTGCAGGGGACCTGGTGATGCTGCTGCCACATCACACACAAAAATGTAAATATCTTCAAAACTATGCAAAATAAACAATTGAAATTACAAAAATTCTCAGGGGAGCAATTCCTATCAATTTACCTCAATTTTCCTAAAGTCATTTTTGGACCACAGTTCCCCTTTAATATTCCATTTTCATATGCTGTCTATATCAGTACTTCTAGGACATGTCAATAATTTTCACTAGCGTTGTTATTTAACCCTCTATATGTATTTTCATCTTTTAGTATTCTATGAGATTACTTAAGGTAATCTTCTGTTTCCTTTATAACTATTCTGCCTCCTTTGTCTGCTGGTCTTATTGTAATTGTACTACTACCCTGTAAACCTTAAAGTGTGTGTTGTGGATTGATTTTGGAATACCTTCTCTAATTGACATGGACATGAAAAAAATCAGAGCAGGGGAACGATCTTGTATTTTCAAATTAAAGGGCATGTCCACCCCCAAAACTATAATCCCCCCAACTACTGGACCCACCATGTAGTGTAGTTTAATCCTTACCCACCCAACTCCATCTGGTTCTCCTGTAGTCCCCCCCAAAGTTCCAAAAACTGCCCACCAGGAGGCTAGCAGGTCCATATAGGACACTGCCTGCTACCTGGCCTCCCGGAGAATTCCTGCCATGCGTGCTGCAGCCCTTCTCCCCTCCCTACCCACCCTCTCCCTCCCTCTCCCCCCCGTTCTATATCCCTCCCCCTAGCATTAAACCCCCTTAATATTCTGCTCCCCCATGTCCCCCAGCCCCAACCGAGTTTTTTTTTTAAAAAGCTCCCTAAACTATTACTTACCTCTCGCTTTCCTCCGCTGCCTGAATGACTGGCAGCCGCGTCTGTGATTGGCTGCGCTCAGCCAATCACAGACGCGACTGCCGGTCCCGCCCCTCTGCTTGCATTCTCGCAAGCAGAGGCGGCATGGCAGGCGGGAGGATCGAGGGGAGGTGTAAGACAGTTTGGGGAGCTTTTTGAAAAAAACAAACATGCGGTTGGGGCTGGGGACATGGGGGAGCAGAATATTAAAATTCTATATTTAGGGGGGGACATAGCCTTTAACTCCACTAGTAGAGAAACTAACCCTCATTCTTTCTAGTATAGATTATTGACTGTTCCCTTATATCTATGATTGTCCATTTTAAGTTTTCTAGATTTCTGTCATTCACCATACAGTATATTGTATTATCTTCATGTCTTATCCCTACTGTATTTTTTCCTTTATTTTCCATGAATTTTCCCCACATATCAATATTGTTTATCGTTCTTTCTTTGAGTTTGTTTTTAAAGCTTTATGTTCCTCAATTTTCTGTGATTTTTTTTTTTTATCACACTCCCGAAATTTTCTCTTTCAGTTTTTGTAACGGATCATGTTGTTGTAATAATGAGCTCCATGAGTCTCAACAAAACAGTCTGTTAATATCCTGTTCAAAGTGGTCATAAACTCGTTGGGATGAAATTAGGAGTGATTTGTAAATTCTTAGCCGCCTGGGGGTCATCTGGTCTCTATGCACTTTCTAAACTCACTATGCCCATCAAGTACATGTTTTCTTTCCCCAGTAGTTTCTCAAATGGCTTAATGTGCTGTTTAATCCTTTTTCTCTTTCTACTTGCTACTAAAGGTTTCTAGTGCTGTATTTCTCCTGACATCTTCCCTTGCTTTGTGTATTTTTTAATCCTTCCATGTATCTTTACTTCTCTTTGTGTGTTACATACTGGTATAAGGTTTTTGGAGTACTGACTGTCTAAGGGATCACTGCTGGTATATGTTACTTTTGTTTAAGTAGAAGTCAATAATAAAGGATAATATGCTATTACAGTGTAATATATAGTGGCTAATGCACCCCCAACTGTAAATTATAAGGATATTAGAAGTCACAGAGGAGTTCCATGACATATAAAAAGCACGAGGCTGCAGGCCAAGACTTTTTATACAGGGCACGGAACTCCAAAGTGACTTTTAATAACCCTTTAATTTACAGGTTTGTAATACTTGTTTCAATTGTCTGTATAATAGTTTGTAGGTAGGCCACATCAATATGGTATTCAAACAATATTCATTTATTTAAGTGGCTGAAAACAACAAATGCCAAATACACACTACGTTGGGGGGTCCAACCCCCTTCCTAAGGGGTAACTAGTGACTACAGAGTGCAAGTATATATAGGAAGTGACATCATAAGCACAAAATATAAATCGCCTCCTTCATGAGGTCAGAGTCAAAGTGAATCTGTGCAGTGCATCAAACTGTGCGTAATAGTGATCAATAGTGATGGCACCTTATATATGCAGAACCTATTAATTTCATTCTGAACAAAAATAAAGTGCTATCATGATAAAAAAAACCATTGTGTCGTTATAACTTATTAAAAGGTTTAAAAAGTGCTTAAAAATGATTGTTATTCAATAGTAATAAATAATTATAAATACATATACAATGTGTGCGTGTTCATTCAATAACAAATATCATCTTTTATCAATTTATAACAAACAGAGGATGATGGTTCTTTACGTGAGTCCCATTTTCAATTCATGTATACATCCTAGAAGGTGTAAGCGTTCCTGAAAAGAAAACAATGTTGCTAGTGGAATGTAATTTATAGGAACCAACTACTAAATAGGTAACAATGGTACATGTATATTTATAAAAGAGCGAAAAGTAGCGAAATGTTTTCGCATTCGCTTTTCACATGGGTTTTCGCCAAAAAGACAGTTAACGCTATTTATAAAGGTGGCGTTAACGAATGGTGAAACCGTTTCCGCGAGCTATCGCTAAACCCTTTTCGCCTACACTCGCAATGGTAATTTTAGCGAAAAAGGAGCAAAAGGCATAACGCGATTATAAAAGAGCGAAAGGTTGTTTTTGCATTAAAAAGAGCGAAAGATTAGCGCGACCCCTGAAGTGGTGAAAAGTCATTGTTTGAGCGAAAAGGCATTCTAATGGGTAATATGCCTGAAAAGCGAACGCGCATTAGAAGGGCGATCGCGCATTAGAATGTAATAGCCCTTGGGCGAACGCGGAACACATTAGAAAGGCAAACGCACATTATAATGGAATATGCCTTGGAAAGCGAACGCGCATTAGAAAGGCGCGCACATTAGAAAGCGAACGCACATTAGGAAGGCGAATGTGCAGTGCAAAAGAAAATTGTATTCCAATTGAGAAATTCTAGAAGATTGACTAATATGAACATGGCTGAGCAGTCTATGCTATGGATGCATTTTGAAGCTTGACATCATTTTCTAGTGGGCTTTTCTGGTTCGAATGGTTTTCACATGCAGTCTTCTTAGATTGTTACAATTTCGCTGCCTAACTTTCGCTGCCTTTGTCGAGTTTTCGCTGCGATGCTGCGCGCTAATTTGGCGAAAAAGAAAATCCTTTATAAATATGCCCCATAGTAAAATGTTAGCTCAATTAAGTTACATGTGTATGTTACATGGTAATGCCTCCAGGACAGAAACATACAGGATTGTTTTTGCACACTGATTATATAACGTACATTAAGTAACTGCATTGCGTTGTGTTTATGTTCATAATGCCTGCCTTCCAATGGGTGTCATGTTTAGACTCTCCAGGTTTATACTGTTTTATGTCTCTTTTGTGTTTGCCCAATCTGAGGCGTACCTCTCTCTTAGTTTGTCCCACATATCCTGAACCACAGGTGGCAGATATTGGAAGTAGTAAAAAAGCCTAACAGAGGGGGGAACTTCCCACAATTATTATTACAAAGAGAACATTGGTGGATACACCATACAAACTCTGACACCGAAAGGTTTGAAGAGCTTTAACTTAATGGTTACTATAATCAGTGTGCAAAAACAATCTGATGTTTCTGTCCTGGAGGCATTACCAATGAACATACACATGAACTTAATTGAGCTAACATTTTAACTATGTAACATTGTTACCTATTTAGTAGTTGGTTCCTATAAATTACATTCCACTAGCAACATTGTTTATCTTTTCAGGAACGTTACACCAACTAGTGGATGTATACTAGAATTGAAAATGGGACTCACGTAAAGAACACCATCCTCGTTATAAAATTGTATAAAAGAATCATTTGATATTGAATGAACACGCACACATTGTATATGTATTTATAATTATTTATTACTATTGAATAACAATCATTTTAAGCACTTTCTAACCTTTTTAAATAAGTTATAACGACACGATGGTTTTTTTTCATGATAGCACTTTATTTTTATTTTTGTTCAGAATGAATAATTCAATATTAGGATGTACATGCACTTTATTATGAAAGTCTATATTGTCATTTGAATGCACTAATATGTACTTCTTCTGAGTGCTGCCTCTTTTCTTTCCATAGGGCTACTTTATTTGCCATATTGGCTATTGCCATGTCAAATTGGGTGTCTTGTCCCAGGTTTTAGAATCTTCTCTAAAGAAAGGATAGTTTTTCATCATATTCTGTTATACGCTGAATCTTCTATTAGGATTCTCCCATTATAAGGTACAAAACGGGCTTCACGCTCCAATAATAAAACAATTAGGCTTTATTGTAGTAAAATAGAAGCATACTTATCATGTAATTTAAACTGTCCTGCTACATAGGGGAACGGACCAAGGGGAGTTAATAGAGGCTCCGCCTTATGCGTTTCGTGACTGGTATCTCACTTCCTCAGAGGCAAGGGTCTTATATACACACATATCCATTAACCATGACGAAAGGTAAGTCATAAAACCAAGGGAGGAAATTAATACGTGAACAGAATATAGAATAAAACAGAGATCTATAAACATATCAATATCCTAAAATTAAGTAAGTATACCATACTATTATAAATACATGCAAGTGACAAATATAACTGAAACATTATGTAATAAAATACACAAATACAGCTGTTTAAAAAACCGGACCTGAACTTCATGGAAGTTGTTGCAGGCCCTCTTACCGTCCAGCTGATAATATACCCCAATAAATCTGCCACTTGGAGAAACACAACTGAAACAGTCCGTGAAGATTGCTTTAAAGGATAACAATACTCTCAAATGTAACTTTAAAAATGGAAAGTACCTGGGGCAGGGAGGTTGGATTGATTATTCCTACCTCACAATATCGTTTCGTTGAAGAGCTACAGCGTCAACAGTTTCCATTTGCCAGGTTAGTCCTGAACTAATCGCGGGGCTCGTTGGTGATCCACACTCCCATCCTTGTATAAAGCAGCTTAGTCAATTTAAACCATGTCCGATCCTTTATTCCTACAAAGCTGAACATTTTTCACCAATATTTAGCCTGATAGACTGAGCAAATTAAGTTTTGTTTGGTTGGCCCTGTGTGTACACAGCTTAAGGTCAAGTTACCATGAGTCATTAGCTCATCATCATCCTTTGTGGAATGTACCAATAATAATGTGACAGAAGGAAATGTTGAACACAAAAGGATTGTGTATTTTGTAAGTAAAGCTCCATAGCAGACAGCTTGGCATTGCAGAAGTCTTTTACCGAACACTATTGCATGGGATACATATGTTGTGCAGCTGCTGGAAAAGCTTCATAGCCTGTCCACTAGTTAGATAAAAACTCATAGCAAAAAAGTTTCTGTAATAGCCAAAGTAAGTTTTGGTGCTTTGTGTTAACAAAAAAAAAAACTTGCTGATCAGTTGCTGATTGGTTATGCCAGGGGAATTCTGAATCCTAAAACCTAATTTCAGTAAAGCAGTTTTAATAATTCCTTAAAATAGTAGTGTGATTGTGAGCCAGTGGAAAACAGTTAATTTCAAAGTTAACTTTTTTGGAATTTGGAGGGACATTACAGGAGAACCATTTGGAGCTGGGATGTGAGGTAAGGGTTTTATTACACTACAGAGTGGGGCCAGTAGTGGGTTAAAATATAGTTTTGGGGGTGGACATGCCCTTTAATATATGAGTATAAATCTTGAGGGCTAGTGCCTGGTCATTTTCTACAATATATTAAATTAGAGACACAATACACAAGAATACAAATACTCCAGATTTGATTGCTGTAAATTATTTTATTGGCTAGTAAAGCAAAAGTGGCACATATTACAAGGCTCAACCAGCTAATACACAAAGGAAGATAGGGGATAGCACCAATATTTCTTCACAGCTGTCTTTTCAGCAGTCAGCAGCATATGCAGCCCCAACATACGTAACAAGTTGAATTCTAATTCTGGGAATAAACTAGGGGCACAAAATGGCAAATAGGTAAGTGCTACTTAGAGAAAGTGGTTCCTAGTCCATGTTGTCACCTGACTATTACACATCCAAATGTACATACAGCATGTAAACTATGTCACAGCTATAGAAAACAAATATCACTGTAATACAGGTTTGGCAGTATAAAAAAAAGGTTTGGCAGTGTGAGCAGGATAACATGGGAGCACTGACAGATTGATTAATGTGTATGTTATGTGTAAATGTGTGAAATGCCAATATGATACATAAGGGTTTTACTTTTCAGAACAAAATATTCCATCTATCTGGGACACTGGCACACAGACATAAGCAGGTTTGCCAACAAAAAACCAACGGACCGTGACAGTCTGACCAAGCCAATGTCCTTGTGGGAGTGGAGATGACCCTAAATAAAAAAAGCACATTCTGTTCCAACATATGTAGACTTAGGTTATTGAGCATTATTGCAAGGGAACCAGGTCTCTCCAAACACTTCATTTAGGATCATTTCTCCCCATCTGAAGCCTGCTCTTTCCGGGACTCAGTGACAACCTGCTGGGCACAAAAAGGCAAGTAAATAAAAGAGCTTCTATGCAAATGTTTAATTTAGAAACCAATGTATACAGACAATGATGTAACTCAACCTACACCCATTGGCTAAAGTGACCATGTGACTCTATGATTTTAGAGACTTCAAAGAGAGTAGTTCTAGCATTAAATAATGATATAATGAGATGGGTGGAAGGTGATTCAATATTTTTGTTAAACATACTTGAAGGGCACTAAAATCTATACCTTTAACTTCCTGATCACTGCCATGGTTTTTACCTGTTACTGGCTGTGATTTCACAACCTATGACTTATGGCTGTACAGTGGCATGTGCCCTCTGTGGCTTCGTGAGCTCTTACAGGAGCTTGCACAGGAGGCATAAACTGGAGCCCAACACCAGCAGAGACCAGGAGGTATAAGGGGTTTACAGGGCAGCAGGGAGGTAAAACAAGTATAATGATCTCTGGGTTTTGGAAGGTAAGTATAGATTTCAATGGTGGGGGTGGACATGCTCATTATTATAGAAACATTAGAATTTTACATGTAAACTGCTGAATGATACAGTAAGCAGATCCCAATATAATGGTTGTGAGCTTTGGTTAAATTACCCAGGCAGACAACACAATATATAATCACATTTGTAGCTATTCTACGTGGCAAGTAGCTGCCATTAAAGTCACACAGGGGAAAAGACCGAGAGAAGTAAACTTTTGTCACTGAAAACCCAAGCAATGTTTTTGGCCTGATCGACCAATACACTGAACTTTCGGATGATCAAGCCAAAAGATTGCATGGTGTGTACATGGTGTATATCCCATAAACCAGGTATTGAAACAATGTATCACTTGCCTTTCTAATAAATTTCCAACAAAAAATATAATTTTAGGAAATAAGTGAAATATTTACTTCCTTTACTCCCCCAGTGGGTTGACATGCTTAGTGTGTTCCATCCAGGGGGAAAAAAGAAGCATTATAATTAGCTACTTTTTATTTTTGGTTAAAGTAGCTGTGAAACTACTGTGGAGAAGGATTTCCCATTCATTACACATGTGTATCTATGTAAGAGATTGCCATTTGATCAAACAGGAGTAATCTCTCCCACCCCCTACCAATTATAGATTTAATTTGTCTAAACAAAAGGGGGGCATTTGAGTTTAATGCCCCTTTAATCATTAATGTATAGGCTATTAGCAACAAAAAAAAATGCATTTTAGACTATAGTTCACCTTCAAGAAACTCTGCTTATGAACTTACCTCTCCATCCCGAGTCTCAATCGTTTTAATTACAACAGTTTTTCTTGTTTGTGTCTCTGAGCTGTGATCAGGTTCAGGAGCTGCCAACAAATGCAGGGAGGGGGACAGGGGGTTAAGTTGTATAAGTTGAGTAAACCCAGAATAACATGGCAGTGTGGAAAACAAAAGGTTCTAATGCCTTAAAAAAAATGTGTGTATATATTTTTGTTACTCTAGACGCAAGTAAGGGTTGTTCTATATAACTTGTTGTTCTGCAATAAGAGTGTTAAACGTTTTATATTTAGGATTTCATTCATTTTAATGTACAGGACCTGAGATATCAATAATAAAGTTATTTGCTGGTAAATAAGGACTGAAGTAATTCCTTTTTTTTTAGCATGAAAAATACATGACAGTGCTCATACAGATGTTAAGACAGAACTTACATGTGACATTTAAGACTGAGTTTTCTTTTGAAGATGATTCATATTTACAATAAAAAAGACAACTCCTGTATATACCATGATGCACCTGAGGAAAGGGGAAACCCCGAAATGTTGTGCACGCATCATGTCACAATAAAGCACTATCATTAAAGTGTGTGCGTCTCTCTGCCATTGTATTGTATGCACTTAGAAGCACCACAGCAGTTATATATACAGGAGTGCGAGGAAAATATAACAAGCTCCTGTATATACCATCTAGAACAAGTCTAAATCCCAGGAACCAGCTGACCTATGCCCCTGAAAATTACACTTGGTAATTAACTTATTAAAGGGTTTATGGCTGACGTCTAGAATTTGTATCTAATCTACTTTTTATTATTTTTACATCTGCATAAACAAATTCTACTATTTCTGTATCATAATTATTGCTGTATTGATTACCAACAGGGTGATGTACTGCCATGCGCAATAGTGAAAAGGGCCATTAAAGTAACGTTAATGGAAGTTAGAACTTGCATCTGCCACACCTATGCATCTGCCACAAATGATGTAATATGCCCATAACGACAACTTTTGTGGGACACATTACATCAGAGGGGCAATTGCACTGGGGAGATAGCAGCTCCTGGTGCATCACCCCGATAGTGACTTATTTACAAGGGATATTAAAGTACATTAAAGGAACTCACCTGTGCTTTTTATGCTTAGTGATGTCATAGAGTGAATTGGGACGGCAATCCTAAAAAAAATTTATTAAATTTGGCTTAGAACATATGCCATGGGATTATGCAAAACATGAAACTAACATCTAACAGACACTAATGGGGCATATTTATAAAGAAACGATAATAGCGCAAAAAAATTACCGCCGCACATCGCGGCCGCGAAAATAGCGCTATCGCCGTATTTATAACGGGGAGCGCAATTCCCGCGATACCTATCGCGGCCGCGATGTGCTGCGGTAATTTTAAGCCCCTTCGCGGCGATACTGTATAGTATCGCCGCGAAGGGACTTAAAAAATCCCTTCCCGACGCCGCTCCTAAGGGGGCGGGGCATACGCCCACCCCCGCCCACCACCCCCGCGGCGGCGACCACCCCGCCGTCTTCCAGCAGCCCTCCCAACACTTCCCCGCTGCGGCAATCTCGACGGGAGGCTAGGAGGGCTGCCGGAAGGGCCGCCAGCAGGTGGTCGCGACCACCCGCCGCGCACCCCCTCCCCGGCAACCCCTCCAAGCCCCCCCGGCCGCTCACGGGAGGGGAAGGAGAGCCGCTGGGGGGTGGAGGCTCCCTCCAGCGGGGCCCTGAGAAGGGCCTTTTAGCTTAGGGGGTCCCGCAGTCGAACCGGACCCCCCTCCCCGGCCCTTATAAGGGCCCTTGCGGCACTGACAAGTGCCTTGGCGGGGGTCCCGCAGCTCAAACCAGGACCCCCAGTGCGGCTCTTAAAAACCCTTGGGCGGCGTCTTCTTTCTTCCAGTCCCGCGACACCAGCTCCGCCGAGGCCGCCGACCCCCGAGAGGTACCCCTGCGGCCGCCAGGGTACCCCCGGGGGCGCCGGCGACCTCAACGAGGCCGATGTTGCCGGCGTCTTGATCCGACGCACGTCTTCGGGCTGGCGACACCAACCCCACTCAGGTCGCCGATGCCAGCAGACCACTGCGGCCGCCGTGAGCCTGCTGGCACCGCCGGCCTCAGCGGAGCCGATGTTGCCAGCCGCTTCTTTCTTCTTTCTTCACCATCTACTGCGATGGCATCTGATTTCGCGGCGGAAAGCTCCTCTTTATATAGGTTTGCAGAAATCCATAATCGTTTCTGATTGGTCATTTTAATACTACTTGCTTTACATTAACCAATCAGATTTCAGAACTTTCCAGAAATCTGTATTGTTAATGTAAAGCAAGTATTAAAAAATTGACCAATCAGAAACGGATTATGGATTTCTGCAAACATATATAAAGAGGAGCCTGGCATCGGCGACCTGAGTGGGGTTGGTGTCGCCAGCCCAAGACGTCGCCCAAGGCTCTTTTAAGAGCCGCACACTGGGGGTCCCGGTTCGAGCTGCGGGACCCCCGCCAAAGGCACTGTGTCAGTGCCGCAAGGGCACTTGTAAGTGCCGCAAGGGCCCTTACAAGGCCGGGGAGGGGGTCCCGGTTGAGCTGCGGGACCCCTAAGCCCCAAAGGGCTCTTGTTAAGCCGCAAGGGCACTTGTAAGTGCCGCAAGGCCCTGATAGGCCGGGGAGGGGGGTCCCGGTTCGAGCTGCGGGACCCCTTAAGCCCCAACAGCCTTGTCACGAGCCGGCAGGGCCCTTATAAGGGCCGGGAGGGGGGGTCCCGGTTCGGCTGCGGGACCCCCTAACCCCCTTCTCAGGGCCCCGCTGGAGGGAGCCTCCACCCCCCCCAGCGGCTCCCTCCCTTCCCTCCCCGGGAGGGCCGGGGCGGGGGGCTTGGAGGGGTTGCCGGGGGGGGTGCGACCACCTGCTGCGGCCCCTTCCCGGGGCCCCCCTAGCCTCCCGTTCCGAGATTGCCGGAGCGGGGAACGGGTTGGGAGGGCTGCTGGGAAGCGCGGCGGGTGGTCGCCGCGGGGGGTGTGGGCGGGTGGGCGTGTCTCCCGGGGCGGGTGCGACCACCCGCCGCGGTTTGCCTGCCCATCCCCGCCGCGGGAGGTTAGTATCGGCACCGCGGGTTAGTATCGGCTGTGCTTCGCCACTTCAAGGTGGCGAGTAAAACAGCCGATACTAGCCGAGCGAAACCAGTACCGCCGCTTTATAAATAGAAGCGGCGGTAACAGGTAATTATGCCGCGAAAGTTAACGCTTCGTTAACTTTTCGCGGCCGTTTTCGGACTTTTATAAATCGGGGTAAACGCGATTTATGCTTTAATGTCCGCGAAAACGGCCCGAAAATTAACGAACCTTTATAAATATGCCCCTAAGACCCAGGCCCCACTGCAATACACCAAGAATATCACACCAATGCAATTTTTTGGATGTTGCAAGAAGTGCCCCTTGCATTTTGCACTCTGATTTCTTTAATTACAGTGTCCTTGCTGATCACAAAATAAATTCAGTCCAAAAAACACACCACATTCCATTTCAGTGGGTCTAGCCTCAATCATTTTCCTTAATCAAGTAAGGTGCTGGGTACACACCAGCCATATTTTTGGCCGGCCGACCGATTCGGAAAATATTTGGCTGTGGGGGGCGGCGGCCACGACAGACATCGATCGTTCGTTCGGCCAAATCGGCCAAACGATTGGACGTGACAGTAAATTACGATCGATCGTGCGTTCCCTATGGGACAGCACGATTGATCGCTCGCAAATTCGGCCGCAGAACCGGACATTTGTCCCAGCCAGCGCTTCGGCCGACAAAAAGTCCCTCCATGTGTCACAGCCTAAGCCTACCCAAAAAGACATTATTGGTTTGTAAAAGTGTCAGCATGCCTCATTTGTGAATTACAGTTTTTAGCCAAGTCCAGTAGCTACCATAACAGCTGTCAGAGTATCCTGGAAGATGTTTTCCTAATCTGATGAAGGTTCTGAGTATATATTAGGGTGTTTCATCCCAAAAAAATACACTATTTAACATCTTCTCTATCAATTATGCCTGAAACATATCTATGTTCTAATCCACCTGCAACATGGACACTGGAAACCTGCCTGCATTTTTGGATGCTCTCATTTTTTTATCCTCACCTGCTTTCCTCTCCCTCCAGCAGTTTTCTGTTGTTGCGATCTCAATATCCAGTGCCATCTTGACATTCAGCAAGTCTTGGTACCTCCTCAGGTGACGACCATCTCTTCCTTCATATGCTGCACATCATGTTCCAGGCGCCCTATTGTGTCCTGGTAATTAGCTGCTTCCACCCCAAACTGTTCCTCCATACCCTTCATCTGACGCAGAAGAGCCTCATTCTGATTACAGGAACAAAATAAATACAATGTAATGTAAGCCTTGTGCTACATAACTAAGAAGAGTTCCTGATATTTGAGCAGAATAAGACACATGTGTTAATGATCCGTCAGTTGGATGTTTAATAACACCTGAGAATACCCATGGAAAAGGGGGTTTTAGTTGGCCATCGCAGATCGCATGCGCAATCGCATGTGTGTACCTAGCTATGAATATTCATAATTTAACAATCATGTAAATTCTGTTGGGTTACGTAAAAGAATACTAAGTGCTTGCTTGTGAAGTTCTTATCCAGTCATGTATATCTTTATCAATTAGATCAACTGACTTGAAATGTAGTTCTGAAGACGTTTCGCTAGTCACCGACTGGTTCATTAATTCAGAAGACCTAATCACGATTTGTACAGTCATCTGAATTGAGAAACCAGTCGGATGACTACGAAACGTCTCAAGATACATTTCAAGTCATTGATTATTATTACAACATATACTAAGTGTAATTATATTCTTTTAGACTTTTTAAAGTAATTTTCACTAAGCCCCATAAAGCATTAACTATGCACTAGGGGTGTGGTTTAGACTAGGTTGGGGGAACCTGATGGATCTGATTTACTAAAGGGACAATTTTTAATAATGGGACATACTGTGTGGTTAATGTACTACTAACATGCAAATATATTTTTTCAAACAAACATTAAAAAAAATGTTTCAAGGGTCTATGGATTTATTAGTATCCTTTTCTGCAGGAATACATGTCCTTTTGAAATATTAGAGCCCCAAACGCTTGACATGATTAAAGCAGGAAATAGATAAAGATAGTTTTTTCTCATTATAATATTATAGGGTACTGTTTGGACAGTAGATGGAGTGAAATCTCTCTTTGTTCTTCAATCAACAATCCAGATACTTTTGACACAATAACAGCTCTATGGAAGCTGGTCAGCAATGGGGAGTTCTCTTCTACTTATAGTACTCCACCCCACCCAAAATATAACGCCAGTAGAGGAAAGAATCCCAAAGCAACAAAACATTTTACTATGCAATATATATGGAGGGATAAGTAGAGTAGGCATAATTTTGTTTTTCGGAACTGCATGTGGGCCCTTCAGGACAAAAATATTGGGCACCATTGCTTTAATGGTTTATGCAGCTTATATGCCATGTCCATAAAGCAAATACTCACTGTGCCCTTCAGTCCATCAATCTCGCAGGTCAGGCTCTTCTTGGCGGCGTGAATCATTCATTCCTGCTTGGCTTGACGTAAAGCTTCATTGTTGCGATTTGCAGCATTTGACAGGTCTGCAAACTGGCCCAGAAAAAAATAAATATCAAAATAAATATTTACATAATGTTAATGTTTCTACATTCCAAAATTGTCTTGTCATTAAAACGTTTTATCATCATTTTCTGGTTAAACTATTAAACAAATTTCATAGATTGCTTCAGGCAACACATTGTTTGGCCTGATAAATGATGACTCTTTTTGCTGATATGTGCCCTTTAACTGCTACAAGTCATAGTATATTTCTAGGTTTTTCCACAATTCAGGTAAGCTGTCACACACACCTTACAATCTTACTGCAATTGTGTAAGACAGAATAGCAACACATACAAAATTATTCAGTCATTATACTTTAAGGGATGGACACACAGGTCCATACATTCTGTCCAATGCAGCAATAGAATGGGAATATTGAATGTAAGCATGTGAATTGAATGCACATATAAGCTTCACACAGACATCTGATTTGATGACAGACCGGTCACACAGTGCTCCATTCCATCTTAAAGTTGCGCTAACCGATCATAAATCAGTTAGCGTGACTTTAAGCCTAGGTTTGCGTCGGCTACTCGCAAACCTGAAGAAACTCTTAGCAGCCGCCACAAACCATTACCAGGGGCTACGCAGCCATTACATGTAAGTATTTAATGCCAGCAGATAGCTGGCGTTAAACACCTACGTGCAGGTGAGATCCACCCAGAGCCGTGCAGCCTGGTAATCCGATATGGGAGATTTGCCCAGAGTGCTTGTGGCTCTGGGTGAATCTACCTGTAAATGTAAATTCTGTGCTCCCCATTATCCATTATCTATAATTATCTCTTAAAAAAGTAGCTTGGCTATTGATCTTCAACAACCAGTCAGATTTTATCTAACTGCAGTAACCAAGTAAAAAGCTAACATCAGATTGGTTGCTACAAATTTATAGCAGAGCCAAACTTTTGCACCTCTCAGTATTCCCTTAAAATGGCAGTAAATACAAAATGGGCCCATACACACACTGCTTGTGTAATAAATATTCTGCTGTTATAGTCAGTTTGATGGAATTGTATAATCATGCAGTAAATTGTGCAACATTATAACAGTAGCAGTGTACGTAGTAGTCAGCACATATGCATTGACTATATAATAATATAATAATAAGGGGAATTTCAAGCCCTTTGACACAACCATTTAAAAGGGTGAGTGTAGAATTAAGGGAATGATTGAAAAATTTCAACTGAATTTTAATTATTTAAAGTACTATTATATATGCAGTGCTTTAGCATATAAATTTATTACATGGCACAAAAATGCCAGAAAAATATTTTCCGCACATAGAAAATGTCAAGAGACATTCTGTAATATTGCTATAGTCTGTTTAGTTACATTTTTGGGGACAAAGATTAACAATCAGCTGAAATCGAACAGGGATTTGTTTCATTTTAGTGCGGAAGGTTAAAGATTTCATTTGATACCAGAAACATTTGCACTGGCTGTAGCCCATGCACTTTCCCAAACCTCCACAGCCAGTACACACGGAGGAACAAAAATCTATCATTTGCCTTTTGAGTGGTGCACGTACTAGTTCTCTTACTCCTTTTCTATTCACTTCATCTTCCTGGTCTACCAGGTAACTGTACCTTAGACTTGTACCACTCCTCTGACTCCTGTAAGTTCTTGGCAGCAATGGTCTCATACTGACTTCGGATATCCCTCAGTCAGATGTCAGATCAGGTTGTTTCGCGGCCTCAATCTCCAGGTGGATTGGCTGAGCTTGAACAGTCACTTGTACATCTTGTAACTCCTGACGAAGATAACATCATTTACATCAGTGGTCCTAAAGCTCTATTAGATGTATTCAAAGCACAGGGGCAAAAAAGGGCAAAAATACTACAAATATTGACCCTGGCACATTGAGTAGGGATATTGCATTACATTAAAAACACTTTTTTCTCTACATCTTCCGTATTGGACTGGAAAGCTGCACCGCAAAACCGCTTGGATTGCAAAACATGGGGAGGGGGGGGAATTATAATGATCTAGTCAGCTGCAGACTACACCAAGGTAAAATATGTTCAGTCGCTACTTTACCTCCTCGTGAAGCTTTTTTAAAAACTCAATTTCATCCATTAAGGATTCAATCTTTCTCTCTAACTCCAGGCGAGAGAGCGTGGCATCATCTACGTCCTATGAGATGATAGAACATGATGAAACATAAGACGAGACAGCAGAAATATAATGTACAACATTAGCATTTTAACAGAGACATCCACTCCTGTAGAAAGAAAGGTTTAAAGATAGTTACATATGTAAATTTCAGTCTTTTGTACATTTAAAATATTTTTGTTGACTATGGGACAGTCTGCACTAAACTGTAATCCATGGGGCTGACCATTAAAGAATAGTTCACTGCAAAAGTAAACTATTCCTTTAATGCATTGATTGAAGCCCGGGAGGTTAAGGAGCTTTGTCTTATCTTCCGTTCTACAATCAATTTCAGTGAGCCAGGAATAAAGGTAAGAAACTTACTTATCACGCCATCCAGCGAGGCCACACTCATAAGTCCTGACCGCTTCCTGGTTCTGTTTTACTATAGTGCACATGCACAATAATGTCTCAACCAGTGGCGGCCGTGAATTTCAGTTTCTGCGCAGTGGATGGCGTGAAAGGCAAGTATGTTTTACCTTCGTTCCTGGCTCCACAGAAATTGATTGAAGAACAGAAGGTAAGGCATAGCTCCTTAACTTCCCGGTCTTCAATCAATGCATTAAAGGAATAGTTCACTTTTGCAGTGTTAAGGAAAAAAATGTAACCATTCACATTATGTTTAACCAAATGCTTTAACACAATCGGTCCCAAAATCAAAACAAAGATAATGTCATTTCTCGGTCTTGATAAATGGTAAAGCGTATAAAGAAAATAAGTAAGTCTACTAATATATAGAGTCATTCAACAATCACATCACACGGGGCTCAGGATCAGAAACAAGTCTCTTTTATAAATGTCTGTAGCTCACATTGGAAGACCTGTGTCATTACTGATAACCAAAAAGACAACATACTACATATTTTACTCCACCAAAAAACACACCCACGGTTAAATGTCCTGCTCAGGGTCGGCAATCCCAATGACATTGCAATGATGGTAGTGCTCCCCCGGTGACCTTAATTGAAAGAGGAGCAGCACTAAAGGTAATCTGCTCTGGCACCGCTCCTGAACAAATCAAGAGTCAAACCAAAACTGGTACATACCAGAAGATATTGTGACCAACATGTGGAGATGGTATTGTGTCAATCAGAATTAATACAAGACAAAATTTACAATGCAAGTGATCATTTTTAACTTGTTTTTCACTAAAATCGGTAAAAAATATCAGACATGTTGGTAAATGTCACCAATCAATTATCTTCAACAGGCGCGTGATTGTGCCAAATATCAGCCATATCGTTTTAATTCCCTTTGATAAATTACCAATCATCAGGGTTATTCAATAAAAGTTCTTATCGTTTAAAATGGTGCTAATTTTGCCCCAACCAATCAGATCTTATTTACATTCGAAGCTAACATCTGATTGTTGGGGCAAAACTAGCACCATTTTAAACAAAAAATTTAATATCTGTTGGAAGAAATAATATGCCCAAACTCACTTGTGTGTAACCAGATCACAGTGCAAATCTGACCAGTGCAATAGGAGAATAGAGAACAGCAGAAATGAGAATTCACCCTTTCAACTCACCTTTCTAAATAAAAAAGGTTATTCTCTGCATCTTCCCGTTTTAGGACTTCTTCATCAAGTCTGCTCAACAGAAACAAATTAACCAGAGACCATGGCTGATGTAAACTATATTAAGCGACTCTCGGTCATCATTACATCATTATAAAAAGACCCAATTTATATGATAGGAGATTTAAACCATGGAAATACATTTAAACCGTAAGCTGACGTATATCGGGCAGGAGTAACAGAGCAGGGTAACATACCATTTCCATGGATAAATAGCCATACGGTGCACATTTTGAGGCCCTTGGCTATACAGCTCCTGGATTTGTCCAGTCTTTCTATAAGCACAGCAATTGTGTGTTAGTTTTCTACAGATTTTCTAGGTAACAGCAAAATATTAAATTTTTCTGAATTTCTGAATATTTTGGGGCAATGATTCTTTAGAGAATTCAAACATATACAGGGTTATTCCATCAAAGTTCTTATTGTTAAAAATGGTGCTAATTTTGCCCCCAACCAATCAGATCTTATTTAACATTTGAAAGCTATATCTGATGGTCTAATTTTGCCCCAACCAATCAGATATCATTTAACATTTGAAAGCTAATATCTGATTGGCAATCAATTTCCCACATCACGACCTTACCATACATCCCAACTGTTAGAAGGTGATGGCTAACAGGGCTCTGCCCCTGAACTGCCTAGCCACACCCCCAAATTGCCCCAGACCACAGACTGCTTGGAAATTTCTTCCTTTTTGAAAATGCTTGACAATCTGGGACAACAATACAAGCCCCTGAAACAGGGATGTCCCAGTGAAAGTGAAATGTAATTGTGGGGGATGATTTAACCATGGCCCTAAGGTTTGTACACATACTCGATTTTGCAGCAGACTTCGATCTCCAATCACCACTCCCCACACAAACGTCCATTTTGGCCAATAGTCGTGTGTGTGTATGCATTCGGTCGGGGTCATTCGACGACCATAAGCAAGAATAGTGCAAACTTCAAAGAAAACAGAAACTGCAAATAACCAACCATTTTTATTTTCTGTGTAGTTTTGACTCTCAGACAGCTAGAAAGCTGCAATAACAGTCAATCAGTAAGGACTGCCACAGCCAGTAAAAATAAAGGCTCAACTCTTTGTAAAAGATAAATACTGGCACGGGAGTAGGATTGGTAATTCCTACCTCCCAATCATTCTCCATCACTAGTTTCCTGCTATTAATTCTGCAATGATTACCATAATTGCAACAGTGGTTGGAGAGAGATTGTTTTCCTTCATTGGATATTTCACTATAGTGAATAATGATATCACCAATGACTTTAAACCCACTTTCTTAACTGAATAAAGGAGTTGTCATGCTTTTTTCTGCCTTGAAAAAAAATAAAGCTTTCCTGCAAACCAGACATTATTATTAACAATGCTGGTACCTTATAATGTCTGACAGTTATGCCAAAGAACTTTCAAATTTGCAAAATAATAATAGCATCCCTGCTGCAGATAATGTGCCATTCGCCATATTCCTAGAGAACACACCAGTGCTCTGTACTTGTTCTTACACTGTCTGACTCTATGCCATGTAGCCGAGGCTGTAATTTGAGGACAATGATCTTGCTGCCCTCTGCAAAGCTCTTCAGCTATGATTCCTAGCATTAACTTATATCTATTAAAATATTTCGGATCACCATGATCTGAAACCTGTCACAATAAAAAGAGTTTATAGCATTTGAAACCTGTGTAGTGTCTCCTCCTATTCGATTTGAATCATATAATAGACTCATTGTGTTTGAAAGTATCTGTCCAGTTAAGATGTGTTGCAAATTGAAATATTCACTTATTCAAAGACATTACAGAAAACAAGCCCCTGTGGATCCATAACTTAGACTAGCCATAGCTGTGATTCAGCAGTGCCACTGTGTTCTGTAGACAGCAGGAGGCCTCAGGAAACATATCTACAGGTCTGAGCTAGACAAATTATTTTTTATAAATGGAGCCAGTCAGACAACTCTGGGAGCCATATTAGCTTTTTAGCTGGCCAATTTCACAGATATCAATGGAACCAGGCGTACATTTCAATTTGAGTTGGCTCATAAGTATTGTCTAACTGACTTATAAGTATTTTCAAGCTTTATCTTAGACCATGTGATTTAGGAAAATGAAAACACAACAATATATATGCCACTTAGCCGTGTCTTTGGGTCATATCAGTAGATATGATGCACTGTTTTATTGTTTGGGATGTTTTGCAAGCAACAAAGCTAACAACTTGAATTATATACTTTAGTCGTCAATGATGTACCAATACTTTTTATTTCAGAACTTTCCAGAAATCTGATTGGTTAATGTAAAGCAAGTATTAAAAAATTGACCAATCAGAAACGGATTATGGATTTCTGCAAACCTATATAAAGAGGAGCTTTCCGCCGCGGAACTCAGATGCCATCGCAGTAGATGGCTGAAGAAAGAAGAAAGAAGCGGCTGGCAACATCGGCTCCGCTGAGGCCGGCGGTGCCAGCGGGCTCACTGTCGGCCGCAGTGAGTCTGCCTGGCATCGGCGACCTGAGTGGGGTTGGTGTCGCCAGCCCGAAGACTTCGCCCAAGGGCTCTTTTAAGAGCTGCACACTGGGGGTCCCGGTTCGAGCTGCGGGACCCCCGCCAAAGGCACTTGTCAGTGCCGCAAGGGCACTCGTCAGTGCCGCAAGGGCCCTTACAAGGGCCGGGGAGGGGGTCCCGGTTCAAGCTGCGGGACCCCTAAGCCCCAAAGGGCTCTTGTTAGAGCCGCAAGGGCACTTGTAAGTGCCGCAAGGGCCCTTACAAAAGTACCAGTAACCCCCAATTCCTTGGCACTCCAGATGTTTGGAAGCTACAACTCCCAGCATGCTTTGGTTGCTGGGAATTGTAGTTACTAAACATGTGGAGTGGCAAGGTTCAATAAACTTTTAATTAAGCTTACAATCATTTATAATTCTCCTGGCCCCCATATAGTAAAGGGCACTCTGACCCCAATAGTTAAAAATGTCACCTGAGAGTTGTAATTCCAAGCTGTCACTTGCACTGAACTAGCAGCCATTTTTTGCCCCAAACTGAGAAGACCCATCAGATTTACAGCTTCCAGATGAGCAGTGACAGTGCTGAGTCTTGCAGCCTGACTACAGGAAGCAGAAAGGAGTGTAAATGCAGATCAGCTCCTGTAACTTTCTATGCAGGTGAAGGATTTTTTTTACTATCTGCAATTGCAGCATTTGGATCTAAATTAGGACTTGACCCGAGTATAAGCCGAGATTAGGTTTTCAGGCTAATTTTAAGGCTTATACTACCGAGTATACGGTATATATACGGTAGATGTCAGTTTAATAGGTGTGCGTCCAGCACCAAGGTCACAAACAAAACTCCCGCCAAAACTGCCATGTCAAGACCCCTACCCAACATTTGCGAGATAATGTAAGCACGTGTTAACTAACTTTTGCGAGATCGCACAGACTGCAAAAGGGGGCCATGTGAGCCATTTCATTAAGATATATATATATATATATATATATAAAGCTAAATGAGTTTCTGCAAACAAGCAGGGAGATTCAATAAATGTTCTTATCGTTAAAAATGGTGATAATTTAGCACCAACCAATCAGATGTTAGCTTTCAAATGTTAAATAAGATCTGATTGGTTGGGGAAAAATTAGCACCATTTTTAACAATAAGAACTTTTATTGAATCTCCCTGCAGGAATGTTGCAAGTTACTGGTATTGATTCATAAAGTAGAGTTGATCCAGGGAAATTTCCGATTGCCACTTGGAGTCAGGAAGGATTTTTTTCCCCTTCATAAACTTGGTGATTTTTTTTGCCTTCTTCTGGATCAACAGTTAGGCAGGAAATGAGGGTATTGCTAGATGGGTTGGACTGGATGGACGTATGTCTTTATTCAACCTCAAATACTATACTATACTATACTATACTATACTACTGTTTCAGGAATGTCAAATTTGCGGCCTCTCTACAACTCCCTGCATCTAGAGGGCGGAAAATTAGACACCCCTAAACTATATAATGAGCACGATGAAAAACTGGTCAGTATTTCAGTATAAGATTATGAGGCAGGCTGTATTGTTTGCAATGTAGTTATACTGCATGAATTTAAATGGCATGTCAAATCTTAAAAGCATTGGAAAATAATAAATATTAATTAACTAGTAAATATAGGACACACTTAATTTTCCCAACCACCATATTTACCTGTCTCGCCCCACCAGGCTACCATTCATGCCACCTGGCTGGAAAAAAATTCTGGGGAAAACACTGTATATATGAGAGATTCCTGAAAAACATGTTTATATAGTATTTGTAGTCTCAGATTTAGAAGACTTATTTTATTAACTCATCTTTATTTACAATTTTAGTTCAAATCTGGCACATTTAAAGGAGGACATTGCTTCTACTAACTTGTG